>CM062817.1:1493487529-1493635479 GCA_031772625.1 Pinus tabuliformis | reverse complement strand
ACATATTACAACATGTGTCAGTTTTGTTATAAATGATCAAACACATAAAAGATTCTTCACTTCAAGCCTTAAGATCTTGACCCATCATTAGATCTTATCCTTCATCAAGCGTTAAGGTTCATCCTTGGTTAAGGTTCATCCTTGGTTCAGATCCGCTATGCACCATAACCCAATAACCTGTATACTAGATCTTGCTCTTCATCAGATATTCAATACTTGAGTGCCTTTGCCTAATGATCTTCTCCTCCTTTTATAGTCTTAGGCCTTACTCAATACCATGGACCAAAACCACTTAGGACCAATTACCTTGGACCAAATACCTCGAACCATATATTTGGACAATACCATGGATCAAAATACATACCAATTACCTTCCAATAATACCATGGACCAAAATACCATGGACCAAAATACCTTGGACCAAAACTTAGTTTTCCAAGATATATGCGCCTTTCATTCTGTGAAAGTGCATGTGTACGTATACGTTTATTTTGGTCTGTTAACCCGCATGTATACACTACTTTGTCAAGGTGAGCCTGTGTATACTTGTCTTTCCTCATTCTGTGAAGTTTGATCTGTAACTCTGTGTTGTTAACCTGTTGAACTGTGATCTGTCATCTGAGTGAGTTTCCATCAAGGAAAACACCTGTGTCATAGTGCCAAATCTGTGTCATAATGCCAACAATCTCCCCCTTTGGACTTAATGGCAACCCCAAGTCACTCTCCCCCTTTGTCATCAAGGGCAAAGGGTTATGCTCCCCCTGAGTAGATTTTGAATTCTCTGATATGCTAAAGTGTGTTGATTGAGCTCCATGATCGAGTCCATGCTCCCCCTGAATATAAGCAAGGTCTGCAAAAAGAGTGTTCTAAAATAAAAACATGACTCTATACCTACATCATAAATTACCTTCCTATCACCAATGACTCATACATACATCCATCTCCCAACCAAGTGGGGATATACCAATTTTGACTCATTCACCCAACCAAGTGGGGATATACCAATTGTTTATACATGTCAAAACAAGAACATTACATCATCCATCCCATGCATAGTGGGGTAACAAAATAGGTCGTTCCGTGACCTTTACATTAAAAGATATACATGACATATATAATAGAGACCAAATATCTGAAATAAGACCATGATAGTCATCAGCGACTATCAGCAGCATCTGTCAATCAGCATCCAGACTAGCAACCATGTTCTCCCTTTGAACCTATTCCACCTAAATCAAAAAACAACTGTGTAAATTTGTACCAAGATCTTCTAAGATAATGCCAACAATGCATTTTTAGAAGTATATGCTTCCCTTGAACCTGTGCCAGATGATCATTGTCAGATCTGATCATTTCATATAGTAGAAGAGTTATCAAGGCATCATCATCAAACAAATTATGAGAGCCAACATATTTCCACATGTCATCCATAGACTGTAAATATCATCAAGCAAAGTAGATAATTCACTTAACCATATCAGACCCCTTTCATCCTGAGTCTGGCCCATTGCTTTTCCTGAAACCAACATATACGTGACTGTATCCACAGAAACCAGCGTATGTACGCGACTACGCTTCATGAAACTCGCAATAACCACCTTTCTCTGAAACAGATAAGTTTTAACAGTAGGATGATGCATCAACTACTCCCAGTTTCTGTCTGAGATATTCAAATGTCTCTCTGCGCAGTGATTTGGTGAATATATCAGCAACATGTTCTTTGGAGGGAACATACTCCAATTTGACCTTTTGTTCAAGCACTTGTTCATGTAGAAATTGATATTTGATGGGTATGTGCTTGGTCTTGGAATGCATGACTGGATTCTTTGAAATATTGATGGCACTTGTATTATCACAT
Organism: Pinus tabuliformis; assembly: GCA_031772625.1. Taxonomy (NCBI): domain Eukaryota; kingdom Viridiplantae; phylum Streptophyta; class Pinopsida; order Pinales; family Pinaceae; genus Pinus; species Pinus tabuliformis. The sequence continues at coordinate 1,493,633,621 of CM062817.1, read as the reverse complement.
AGAATGGAGATGGGTGGAGTACATGTGATTTGAATGTCTTGCAATGTCTGCATAATCCAAAGGAGTTGTGTGCAGCAAGATGCAGCAGCCACATATTCTGCTTTAGTTGTAGATAATGCAATTGAACTTTGTTTCTTGCTGAACCAAGACACTAATCTGGAACCCATATAAAATGCACCACCACTAGTGCTTTTTCTGTCATCAATGCTTCCTTCCCAATTTGCATCTGTATATGCCTGAAGTGTAAGATCTGTATCTCTAGGATACCATAAACTAAAATTTTGTGTTCCTTGAAGATATTTGAAAATCATTTTGACTGCCTGAAGGTGTGATTCCTTTGGATTTTCTTGGAATATTCCAACTATTCCTACTACATGCATGATGTCTGGTCAGGTACCTGTTAGATAAAGCAAACTACCAATCATGGATCTGTAAGTTGGTTGATGTACTACTGTTGATTCATCATTTGAGCTGAGACTGCATCATGTTACCATTGGGGTACATACTGGTTTAGAATCTTCCATGCCTTATTTTTTCAAGATCTATTTGAGATATTTGGTTTGTGACAGAAAAATACCATCTTTATTTTGTTGAACTTGTAGACCAAGAAAATATGTAAGCTCACCAAGCAGAGACATTTCAAATTCTTGCTGCATTACCAAAGAAAAATTCTGACTCATGGCTTCTTCATTGCTACCAAAAATGATATCATTAACATACAAAACAAGTATTAGCAATTTATTATTGGCAATCTTTGTATATAGATTGCCATCAGTTGATCCTTTTGAAAAACCTTGTTGATGGAGATATTTGTCAAGACGGTAATACCAAGCCCTTGGAGCTTGTTTTAGACCATAGAGAGCCGTTCTGAGTCTACATACAAGTTTTGCATAATTTCCAAGAATGAATCCATCTGGTTGCTCAATATAGACTTCTTCTTCTAAGTCTCCATTAAGAAAGGCAAATTTAACATCCATTTGGTATACTTTGAATTTCTAAAAACTAGAAAGAGCAAGGAACATTCTTATGGCTTCAAGTCTAGCAACAGGTGCAAAAGTTTCTTCAAAATCTATACCTTCTTGTTGAGCATATCCTTTACAAACAAGTTTGGCCTTGTTTCTAATAACTTCTCCATTTTCATTCAACTTGTTTTTTAATATCCATTTAGTTCCTATAATATTCTTATCATGAGGTCTAGGAACTAATTCTCAAGTATTATTCTTTTCAATTTGCTCAAGTTCTTCATTCATGGCCTTGACCCAACATTCATCTTTGCATGCTTCATTTACATTTTGAGGTTCGGTGGAGGATAGCAATGCTAGATAGCTTGAAGCTTCTATAATAGTTCTTCTTGTCTGCACACCTGCCTCTTTCTGTCCCAAAATTTGAGTCTCTGGATGATTTTTCTAAACATACCTGGACTGAGTCTTTTCTTCTACCGTTATCTCTTCTTCTGGTGCTTCATTGGTTTCTTCTTCATAATTAGTCTAATTTGATGTGGGAGGATAATCCTCATCTTATTCATAATCTTTGGTTTTTATTTTCTTTGGATTTTTGCATGCTTCATCAACCACAACATCAATACTTTCAATAATTTTCCCAAGTCTTTTATTATAACATTTATATCCTTTACTTGGGAAGAGTAACCAAGGAGAATACCTTCATCTGCTTTGGGTTCAAACTTACCAATTTTTTCATCAGTCCTTTTGATGTAACATTTGCTTCCAAAAACTTTGAAGTATTTTACAGTAGGAGTCTTACCATACCAAAGTTCATGTGGAGTTTGAGTGTTGTTTACCTGAACATTTGCTTGGTTGAGAATAGTGACGAGAGTGAATGCAACTTCACCCCAAAAGGTTGTCGGAGTTCCAGACTCATCTAGCATAGCACAAGCCATTTGTTGAACAGTTATGTACATCCTTTCTACCACTCCATTTTGCTGAGGAGTCCTTGCAGTGGAGAATTGCCTTTTTATTCCATGTTCTTCACAAAATTCAAAGAATTCATCTGAGGTTATTCCCCTCCTCGATTAGATCTGAGGCATTTGATATTGCGATCTGATTCTTTTTCAACCAAATCTTTGAAGGCTTTGAATTTTTCAAATGTTTCATCTTTATGCTTTAGAAGTCCTATCCAGCACATTCTGGAAAAATCATCAATGAACAATATAAAGTATTCTTCTCCATGAGGTGACTTTTTCCTTGATGGTCCACATAAATCAGTATGAACAAGTTCAAGTGGCTTACTAGCTGATCCTTCCTTTTCAAGGAAGTGCGATCTGGTTTGCTTACCAAATTGACATGATTTGCATATTGTATTTTCTAGAATGTTGATATCAGGAAGATCACAAACAGCCTAGAATCTGCATGTTTTTCTTATTTGAGAGAATCTTAGATGTCCCAATCTTCTGTGCCATAGCCAGTGTTCATCATTTTTACTTAGATAGCACTGTTGTTGTCCTCCCTTGAGTATGTATAAGTTATTTGGAGTTCTTATACCTTTGATCACGGTTTCTCTTGTATCAAGCTCACGAGAAACACATCCATTTGATCAAAATACTACTTCATTTCCTTGATCACACATTTAGCTGACACTCAATAGGTTATGCTTTAGACCATCAACATACATAACATTCCTAGCTTTAACTTTTTCTTTTAAGAGAACAGAGCCTTTACCTTTTATAACAACAGGAGTGTCATTTCCAAATGAGACCTTCTTTTCCTTTTCTAAGGCATTATATGACTAAAGTTTTTCTTTGTCACCTGTCATGTGTTTTGAGCATCCATTGTCGATGTACCACTAATTTTCTTGTCCTTTTGCATACATGGCTATACCACATATTTCTATTTGCGGTTCTTTCTTTCTCCATATTTTGGGACTTAATGGAGTTTGTTCCTTCTGAGATGTTTGCCGAAATTTACTCCTGCATTCAGATTCTTCATGACCGAATTTGTTGCAAATAGAGCATTCTATTTCATTTTCAAGAAGATAAAAGTTATTGTAGGTCTGTTTCATGATCCCTGTCACATTCCTTTGATTATGTGCTTCTCTAGTCATGATGGTCTTGTAAGCAACACATTGAGCAGCTTTGTGTCCAAAGCTATGACATGAAAAACATTGGCCATTAAAGAAGTTCCTGCGATTATCGAATCTACTGACCTGGTGATTGTAGTTTCTATTGAGATTCATTCTTGAAACAGACTGAGTATGATTTACCTGAGGTTGGTTGTAGCTTCTGTTCATCCTTGAAGTAAATTGAGCCTGATTTACCTGATGATCTACCTTATGCCTTTGCTCACGATTGTCAAATTGTTCACTGCTCTTTGTTACATCAAGATAGCTTTTAGTGGAGGTTGACGGATTTTGTGCTTGAGATGCTTCTTCAGTATATCCAAGACCTGTCTTTATCAGAGGAGAAAGCTGAACTTTGATAATTTCATTTAAGGTTTCTAATCCTTTAGCAAATCTAAGATTGAGAGCTTTTGTTTTCTCAATATCCTTTCTTAGACCCACAATTTCACATTCTAGTTTTTCATTGTGTTTTTCTCTTTCAGCAAGTTGGAATGTCAAAGTATCTATAATCATATTCTTTTCATCTAAATAGATTTTGAGTTTAGAGATTTCTTCATAAAGGTCATCTTCATCTAAAGCATCCAAGAAATCATCATCTTCAAAAGCCATCAGAAGTCTATAGTCATTACTATTTCCATCTTCATCACTAATTGATAAACCATCGCTATCTTCATGCATATAGTAGCTCTTCTTACTTACACTTTGTTTTCTATTCCATTTTGTTGATTCCTTATCTTTATCAAGCTTATCTTTATGAGGACATTTGGCATCATAATGACCAACTCTTCCACAAGCAAAACATTTGAAAGGTAGTTTACCTGTAAATCTTTGGAACCCCGTTGAAGGTTCTTGACAAAGTTTGCTTCTTCCTCTCCTTCTAAAATATGTCCTGATTCATTGAGTTCTTCTCTTCTTGAAGCTTTAAATGTGGCTTCTCTCATATCTGATGGACCTCATTTTCTCATCTCGAAAGCAGTTAAGATTCCGTGCAGCTGTGTCATAGTAATAGTCTGAAGATCCTGCTTTTCTTTTATGGCAGATACTTTTGATTCAAACTTAGCAGACAGGGATCTTAAAACCTTTTCAACTAAAGTGACTTCTTTTATCTCTTCACCCAAATTATTCATGCAATTAACAATATCATCTATACGTAATAAGTAACTAGCTATACTTTCATCATTGTGCATTTTGAGAGTTTCATATTGAATTATGAGAGTTTGCAGTTTTGCATGTTTTACCTGAGGGTCTCCTTCATAGCTTAGAACGATTTTGTCCCATATTTCTTTGGGGGATTTGAGCTGCATAACTTTGACAAATTCTGATTGTGACAGACTTCCCAATAATGTAGTGACAACCTTAGCATTGGTTTCATATTGCTTTTTACCTGCCGCATCTGAAGGAATTGCTGATGGAAATGTATATCCTCCTTCCACGATTTCCCAGACATTTGTTCCAAGAGATTGAAGATAGGTTGTGGTTCTTACCTTCCAATAAACAAAGTTGCTTCCATCAAAGATTGGTGGTCTGATGGATCCCTCTCTTTCTTGATTACTCATGATGATGGATCTTCCTTCAAGTGATCAAGCTTCTTCTGAAGGACCTGCTCTGATTCCAATTGATGGAAATAATACTGAGAGGGGGGGTGAATCAATATTAGCAAGTCAATAATTTTTCATTTCCATGATCAGATTTATATATGCTACTTCAGTTAATGGAACTCGCGTATATATGCAAATGTGTTTAAGGCAACTAGCGTATATCCTACAAACTTATGATTCAGTTAATTCATCATATGTTGATCTTTAATCAGTACATCAAAACCATATAAACAATAACCAAGTGCAAAAAAAACAGAACAAGCAATCACACATGAACACAAGATATAAGGTGGAAACCCAATGTGGGTGAAAACCGCCTACTACAATCATCTCTATCTTCTTTTTAATAAGAAACTTCTTTTTACAATTTTTGTACTGGTGCAGTCTTATACCAGTACAAAGGCTTCTACCTGCAGAAGGCTACAACCTTCTCTCATTCTCCAGCTTCTCCTGGAAGGGAGCTACAACCCCCTAGCTCTTGTACTAGTTGATATGTTTACTAGTACGTAGTTGTCGGCTTACAGAAGGCAACAACCTTCTCTTTTCTTCCAGGGACCACGTTTCATAAATTTTCAGACTGGATCCATCAATAACATCATTCAATCATCAAATATATCTGCATCAACCAATCTCCTTTGCACCAACCACAACTGAATCAATCAATCACTTTGACAACCCTTCAATCTGATCTTTCAGAATGTTGTAACCAAAATACAGTAACCAGAACACAAGCTAGAACCCAGAACATTGCAACAGCAAACAGAAGCAACTAAAACATATTTTATGAGGTATACGCTACTTCCATGTGTCGAACCTGCGTGCATACACTCTTTTCTCAAGGTGAACCTGCGTATAGATCTGCAAATCAAATTTAAGATGTATACGTTGTTTTGATATGCAAAACCAATGTGTATACGCGCCTTTTCTAAAGTGAACCTGCGTACAGATCTATAAATGATGATTTAAACATTACAATAATTCCAAATTTCCGTTATACCTAGATCATCATATTTACAAATTACAACATGCGCCAGTTATTCAATAAAATGATCAAACCACATAAAGATACTTCACTTCAAGCCTTAAGATCTTGACCCATCATTAGATCTTATCCTTCATCAAGTGCTAAGGTTCATCCTTGGTTCAGATCCAGCTATGCACCATAACCCAATAACCTATATACTAGATCTTGCTCTTCATCAGATATTCAATACTTGAGTGCCTTTGCCTAATGATCTTCTCCTCCTTTTATAGTCTTAGGCCTTACTCAATAACATGGACCAAAACAACTTAGGACCAATACCTTGGACCAAATACCTTGGACTATATATCTTGGACCAATACCATGGATCAAAATACCATGGACCAAAATACCATGGACCAAATACCTTGGACCAAAACTTAGTTTTCCATGATATACGCGCCTTTCATTCTGTGAAAGTGCGTGTGTACATATACACTTCTTTTGGTTTGTTAACCCGCGTGTACACGCTACTTTGTCAAGGTGAACCTGCGTATACCTCTCCTTCCTCATTCTGTGAAGTCTGATCTGTAACTCTGTGCTATTAACCTGTTGAATTGTGATCTGTCATCTGAGTGAGTTGCCATCAAGGACAACACCTGTGTCATAGTGCCAAATCTGTGTCATAATGCCAACAATAACTATGAACAATCTAAATGAATAAACACAGTTCATTTGAGGAGTTACCTCCTCTCCTAATAAAAGTAATGAGAATATAATGACTTATATATCACATACAACTCATCCCAACATTAATGTTGCTTACCAAGGTCACTAGATATTTTTGGCAATAGAAAATGTACAAGTTGGGAGGTGTTAAACAAGTTCATGTTCCTATCAATGCTCATGGGATGTCTTAAACTAACTATCCATCCATGTAATTTGACTATCCAATATTTATCATTTTAATTTGATTTTAACGAATAAAAAAATCATATAAATGTTAGCTAATTATTATAAATACAACATTTAAATTTTAAGAAAATATTCTAAATTGGTCATTAAAAAAGTAAAATTTGAAAACTCTAATTCTAAAAAGGAATGCTTATTAACTTGATAAAACATTATTTATATAATTATTTTTTGAATGGTCAGACGGTATTGCTATTCAAACCTTGCTTGGAAATAGATGCTACTACCTATCTAGATAAATAACAATTGTCAAACATAGCCATTGATAGACATACATTGTGAAATCAATTTCTTTTCTCTTCTTTGGTTATTCTTAGTAGTTGAATCCATTCATATTATTTTTATTATTATGTATTCTAAAAAAAAATTGTTATAATTTATTTTAATTGATAATTTATTTATTTTAATTATTTATTAATTAAAATAAATATTTATAATTTTTTATTTAATAATTGTGATTTTATGAATAAATTTTATTTTGATTAGTTTGAACTAATCTTATTATGGAACATGTTCTCATTTGTATATGTATATGTAAGTTATTCAATGACAAAGTCTAGAAAAAGTGTGTTTGTTAGGACAACTTATGCTTGTGTTAAGACAGAGCATTAAATAAGTATGGAAAAAGTCATTCAATGACAAAGTCTAGAAAAAGTGTGTTTGTTGGAACAACTTATGCTTGTGTTAAGACAAAGCATTAAAAAAGTATGGAAAAATCCAGTGTTGGAGATAATGCATGTCCATGTTGAGACGAGGCATTAAAAAGGTGTTGGACAAAGCCCATGGTGGAGTCAATACATATAGGTGTTGGGACAAGGAATGATCGTTAGTGTTGGGACAAGGCATTGAAAATGTGTGGAAGAAGTGCATGTTGGGAGAAGATATGGAAAAAAACATGTATCTTGTCAAAGTGTGGAAATTAGCTATCAATATTTAGGTTGTTACGCAACATTTAATGTAGTGGTGGGTTAGATTTTAAAGACATTTAATATAGTGGTGGGTTATATTTTAAAGTAATTAGAATCTAATTACAACTCATCCCAACATTAATGTTGCTTAGCATGGTGGATATTGTTGGCAATTGAAAATATACATGTTGGGAGGTGTGAAAAAAGTTCATGTTTCTACCAATGCTCATGGGGTGCCATAAATTAATGCAATTTGACTATCCAATAATTATCATTTTAATTTGATTTTAACAAATGAAACTCCAATTCTAAAAAGGAATGCTTATTAACTTGATAAAACATTACTATCCAATATTTATAATTTTAATTTGATTTTAACGCATGAAAACTCCAATTCTAAAAAGGAATGCTTATTAACTTGAGAAACATTTTTTATCACATCCCACCAAACAAACTAATCAAAACCTAACCACAAAGGCATCAAGGAAAATTAAACACATGACCTCCCAATGGTGAGGCACTATAGCAACATGACCTCAACCAATTAAGCTAACCCTCGAGGCCTTTATATAATTATTTTTTCTATATGTATTATAGGTAATTTATTAAAATGTTTATTTATTAAAAATATAATAATAATAATTGTAGAGTGGTGTTGAACTAATCTTATTATGGAATATGTTATCCTTTGTATTGGTAAGTCATGGTAAGTCATTCAGAGTCAAAGTGAGGAAAAAGTGTGTGCTGGGGATAACTTATGCTAGTGTTGAGACTATGCATATGTCTTGAGACAAGGCATTAAAAAGGTGTGGAAAAAGCTCATGGTGGAGCCACTGCATGCAGGGGTTGGGACAAGACATGATTACTCATATTGGGACAAGGCAATGAAAATGTGTGGAAGGTGTGTTGGTAGAAGGTATGGAAAAAATCATGTGCCTTGACAAAGTGTGGAAATTAGCTATCAATATTCAGGCTACTATCCTACATTTAATGTGGTGGCAGGTTAGATTTTAAAGTAATGTGAATCTAATGACTTATATATCACATACAATTCATCCCAACATTAATGTTGCCTAGCAAGGTAAAGTAGACATTGTTTACAGCAAAAAATGTACATGTTGAGAGAATATGTGAAAAAAGTTCATATTTCTAACAATACTCATGGGGTGTCATAAAATAATTATCCACTCTACATCAACGTAATTTAATTATCTAATATTTATCAATTTCGTTTCATTTTAACAAATAAAAAAATCATATAAATTTTAACTATAAACACTTTAATTATAATTAAATATAACATTAAACTTTAAAATTTTAAAACATATCCTAAACTAATTATTAAAAAAAAAAACTGAAAACTTACCTTATGCCTTACCAATTTTAAAATAAAGTAATCATGCCAAGAATAATTCTTATTGACATGATAAAACATTATTTCTATAATATGCATTACAGATAATTTATTAAAAATATTAAAATAATAATAATTTTAAAATATATATATATATATATATATATATATATATATATATATATATATATATAAAATAAATTCAATCAAATAAAAATTTGTTTATTAAAAATACAAAAATAGTAATAATTTTAAATTTGTATTAAGTACTATTAAGAAAATTTATAAAAAATCTATTTTAAATAAATTTTATTTTTTATATTTTTATCAACATTTTTTTATTTTATTATTATTTTTTATTTATTAATAGCGATTATTTCATATTTTTAAATAAGCATATAAATTATCAAATATTATCGTTGTTTTATTAAAATTTATTTTCTATTATTATATTGACTAATTTATTTAAATAAAGCACAAAATAATTTCATAATTTTAGGAATTTTTAACTACTTATAAAATAATATTATTTACACCGTTACTTATATGATATAAAGATAAAAAAGACAAAAGCTTTCTAATATCTATTTTCACAAATTGTATAACGAAATGATAATATTTTATTGTAATTATATAAAAGCATGATTCATATAATTTGAATTTTGTATTATATTTATCTTTCAAATTTAAATTTATAAAATAAATAAATAATATAAATATATCTTTATTTATATATTTATTTTGTGGTACTCTTTCGTGAGGGTGTTTAAGAGAGGGTATTTTTCCTACTTTGATAATATGATGCTAGCTCACATGAAAGGGGTTGCAGTCCTCACTATAATTTGTATATTGTGTACACTTTTATCCAGTGTTGCAAACATCTCGATAACATCTGGATTTTATTTCGAAATCACTATTTTTTGGCGTAGCCGATGTTTGCCGATTTTTAAAGATATTTTTATGGTATCTTAATTTTATTGATGTTTGCCAATTTTTATCGATATTTTCCTGATTTTTACGCTTTTTTGGTTTTCCGGACCCTTGCCGATTTTATTTCGATGCCGATGTTCACAACATTGCTTCTATCACTTCGTTGAGCATGGCATGAAGTTGGCACAAGGTTAAACATCATTTGAATATTATGGATGACATAAGGAGCTAAAAAAGGACTCAACGGGAGAATTATATCAGATTGGTGGAGCTAGAGGAAAATTTTGACAGTATAGACCACAAGCTAACCATTCTAGAAAGGAAATAATCCAATATCTCCTCCTCGGATGAGGGTAGTGACCAGCCAGCACGAAAGCCTAGAGATTATGCCCAATAGTTGTTATGAATCACTTGTTTTTTGCTTGGAGCACTAGTAGTATTGTTTTTGTCTTCTTGTGTCAATGTATGTCAAGGTATAGCATAGCTAACTTATTTTTGTTAGATTCTATTTACAAGATGCTCTAGTTATACGAGGTATTAACAACCTCAAGACTCAGAACTTATGTTATTGTTTTATTTTACCTTCAAGCAAACTAGTAATAGAAAATTTTTGGTCTTTGTAATCCTCATTTGATATAATGCAAAGAGCCTAACTTCAAAAAAAAAATACCTTGTGGCACTCCAATTCAAAAAGAGGAATGCATGTTGATGTATTGGGTATGGCGTAATAATGAGATGAGTAAATGGTTTTTGTATTTAATCTTCTAGTTATATACTATTTCCTTGTGAAGGAAATTAGTACATATGGAAATATGCCTTAGACATGTTGTCCATAAATAATGTGAAGACTATGGAAGCTTCCAATCACTCACCCAAGTCATCATTCTGATTTCCCCTTTGAGTGGAGTCGGAAAGATTTCATCTACAAACATAATTGCTCTTAAATTAAGCTTCAAATGCAATGCTAAAGGAGGACCCAAGAGGAAAACCCCTCCAATATCCCTAAATATTCACAGCTATTGAAGTACGAGTATTTTCCATTGATTTTGCAGACAATGCAATCAAATAATATACTTTTTACAAATATTACATGCTCATTTGCAAATGTATTATCCTCTAGCCAAAACTTGCAAACCTTCATCAATGGAGATATCATGTACCTAGGAACCAAAAATCAAGGAGATTTACCCTTGTGTAAAAGGATTCTTTATAGTGGAAACTAACCTAAGAATAGATATCATATTCTTGAATATCGCCCTTGGTTATGGGGTAAATTGGGAATTTTCATAACTCCATAGATCCCAACCTTCAATCCACAATCAAACTCCCTCTCCATAACTCCCATCTGGGTAAGATTACCTAATCTCCCACTACATTTTTTCAGTTATGTGTCACTTAAGTTTATTGAAAATGCTTTAGGAAATTTCCATTTTAGGAGTGAAGACGCAAATTAATGCTACATCATAAATTATACGTTATATTTGTTGATATGGACTTTACCAAATGCCTTTTAATCAAATCGATGGGAAAGGACTGTATCTAGTCCCCACAACAAAATTCTAAGGAGGTCTCCTCCCACTATAGGGCATGCTTCGAAACATAGCACAATGTGATCCATTACACCAAAGCTCTCAAAGGATAATCAAACTAGAAAATCTCAATGAAAACCCACCTTGTGGGATAGTGTTATGGATATGCATCACCTTATTAGTAAAGATCCCCCATCACCCATCCAACCTACACTTAACAATAATCCTAAAAAGTTCCCTCATCTTCAGGCATGGATCCAGTCCAAGGAGGGAATCCTCCCCTTCCGCTTCTACCTAGGGATTCCACATGGTGCACACACACCCCCCATAATAGGGTGCCCAACTAGCCTACCCTTCCAAAAACGACCAAAAAGGCTACCCTAATCACCTGTTAAACCCAATTGAGTTGGGTCAATCAAAGGGAAGATGAAGAATCCAAATAGGAGCTTGGATCTCCCACAAACTACCTCCAAAATGGAAAATAATAGTGCTTTGAATTAGGTAAAAAGGTAACAACAAAAACCTATCACACTAATCCAAGACTCATGGGATGAATGGACAATAATGGTCAAGAAAAAAATCCATCACCCACATCTACAAAGGAAACTTATATGAAACTAAATCTCCATAAAAATATGATTTAATTATGTACTATGATTTAATTATGTACTATTTATGCCCTCTTTTATACTCTCAATTTATTTGTGTTTACTAATATAAACTAGGTTTAGAATATTTTTTGGAAAAAAAAAAACAAATATCAATGCTTCTCGGTTCCCCAACCTAGATAGTGTTATAAGACTCATCCAAATCACTAATCCCATATCTATGCTTGTAACTCATTGCTATACAATTCAACCATAATCCTTCTTAATATAAAATGAAAATTCAATAAAAATGTTGTGAACTTGGACTAGTCATTTTCTTTAGTATATGTTGAAATATAGTAAAGGAAGTTGAGAGGAGTTTTGTTATAATAGAAATCTTATGCAAATAGTTTTACAATTTGTGTAGGAAGAGATAAAAAGATTAAGTTGATTTATTATGAACAAGCATCTTTAGTATAAGAACATGGATCCTTGGAAGTTAAGCACTTTAAAATTATATTGGTCCCTTACTTGAGGTTAAGAAATGCTTTCCCAACACACACCAAATCATATGTACAACTATGTTAAGGTCATTGAAGAGGGTTTAAAAAGAAACATGATTTAAAATAGTTTTTAGCTCAAAATGTGCATACAATGATAGCATTTACTCTAGAATTTGTAAGTCACATATAATAATGGTCTAATCTAAATGACAGATTTTTCTACTTTAAATCACATGGCAAATCCGATCAGGTCGTCAATATGGGCTTAAGGTTGGTTGGTGGCGAATCAATTGAATTTGCCAGCAAAATGGATGGAATTATGGCAGAACTATGCCATTTCACTAAATGCTTCCCATGTCAGGCTCTACAATAGGGAAGATCTATTACAATGGATCTGTCAGGCCAAGAGGTAAATCCACAATGTGAATTGTGATTTTTCATTAAGATTTCTCATGGATATATGAATGGAGGGAGAGACTTTTGGGCTTCACCTCCCAATATCTCCTCATATTCCTATTCTCCTTATTTACTATTTACACTATTTTACATATATTCACCCAATCCCAATGATTAGGTGTCAACATCCCCCCCCCAACCTTAATCTGAAGGGATGTTGGTGAGTCCAAGCATCGTTATGAATCTTTTGAACTTTTCTCTTCCAAGCGCTTTGGTAAAGATGTCTGCAATCTAGTCATTTGTGGAACAATGGCATAGATGGATTGTCATGGCCTCAACATGTTTTCGAATCAGATGGTATTTTGTATTGATGTGCTTCATTTGATCATGGAAATTTGGGTTCTTGGCCATCTTTATTGCAAAAGTGTTGTTAATCATGAGTGGAGTTGAATGCACTTGTTTCACCTGCAAATCTTCCAGAATTTTCCTGAGCCACACAAATTCCTTTGTTTCTTCAATTGTTGCCACATGTTCTACCTCTGTTGTGGAATCTGCTAGAATTGATTGTTTGTGTGACCTCCAAGAGATAGCTCCTAATCCAAGACTCATAGCATAACATGAAGTAGATACCCCAATTTATTTGTCTCCATCGAAGTATGAACCAGAGTATTTAATCAAGCTAAAGTCACCCACCTGTGTATACCTGAGTCCAAAGTCTTGAGTTCCATTTAAGTACTTTAGAACTCTTTTTGCAGCAGACCAATGTCCCTCACAAGGCTTTTGCATAAACTTGGAGTGGATTCCAACAGCAAACGAAATGTTCAGTCTAGTAGTAGTCACGTAGTTGAGACGTCCTACAAGTTGTCGATACTTTGTTTCATCCTCAAATTCTTTTCCTTCAATGGATGTGATCTTCAAGTTTTGTTCCATTAGTGTAGTCAAAGGATTGCACTCATCCATGCCAAACTTGTTCAACAAATCTCCAATGTACTTCTTCTGAGAGAGGAATATAAACTTCAGATGTTGATTTACTTCAACCAAGATAGTAGTAAACATAGCCTAATTAAGTCATTTCAAAACCTTTCCTCAATTCCTTCTTTATGGATGCAATGTAGCTCTCATTGTTCCCTGTCATCAAAAGGTCATCTACATACACCACAAGATATACAATTGTTTTTCCAACTTTCTTGACAAACAAAGTTGCATCATCAATATCATAATGTTTGAAGTTGAGTTTCAAAATATGCTCTGTTAGCTTTTCATACCAAGTTCGCGGTGCTTGCTTGAGGCCATACAAGGATTTCACTAGCTTTCATACCTTGTGTTCTTGTCCCTTCACAACAAATCCTTCTGGATGGGACATAAAAACATTCTCTTTCAGATCTCCATTCATGAAAGAAATTTTTACATCCATTTGATGGACTTTCCAACCGTTTTGCGCTGCCAAGGCAAAGAGTGTCTAGATGGTAGCCCATTTTGTTGTGGGGGCAAAAGGCTTCTCATAATCAACCCTTTCTATCTGTGCAAAACCCTTTGCCACAAGCCTGGATTTGTGGTTGTCAAGTGATCCATCAGCTTTATATGTGTTCCTGTAGACCCACTTGCAGCCAATTGGTTTGGTTCCTAAAGGAGGATCAACTAACTTCCAAGTGTCATTCTTTATCAAAGCATCATATTCCTTTTGCATCATTTCTATCCATTCATCATGAGAAGCAGCTTCTTTGAAGGACGTTGGTTCAAAATATGTAGACAAATTCAATTCACAATCATATGAAATATCCATATCAACAAGTGAATCAGAATCATCTACATCACCTCCATTTTGCCTAGTTGTACTTTGTGTTCCTCTCTTTCCAACCTCATCAGGATGAACACTTTCAAGTGTCTTTGTCAGCCATTTTGGAGGACCTTTCTGAGCTGCTCAATTGACAGAGTTGGCGCTGAGTCAAGATTTAGTCTCCCAATTCTGTCAATCATCACACAAAGTATCATTAGTGTGTTAGGGCCTAGATTTGTCTCAAGCTGAAAAGACAAGGTTCTAGGTCCACATCAAACCATGCTCAGCCTCGTAGCTAGCCCTATGAGGACAGGAGAGGGCTCTCTCCGGGTCAATCTCGGCAAAGATAATCGATGGGGCTCGAGATGACTATAATAAAAGCTACTTTTAGGCTAGGTATGAAGTGCAAAGTTATGATTTGAGTTTTTGGAGGTTTTTGTTGGAAAAGGGGACAGGCAAATTTTGGGTCTGGGGATGAGGCCTAGTTCTTGCAGAGTTCTGATTAGGGCAAGAAAGGAAATCGTTTTGATGCTTTGGATCGAATGAATGGATGGATCATACTGGTGAGAAGCTAAGGAGGGAAAGAGGGTCTCAAGAGTCCTCCTCAAACAGATGAAAACATGAAGAATTAAACAAAATATCGAGGCAGAGCATAGCAGTCCAATGAATTCTACCTTAATAACTCATTTGTTTGATTGCAGAAGACAAGAGAAGGGGAAATGATACACATAAACATGAGTGAACTTAAAAGTACATAGAGAAACACACCATCAAAACATAGAGCCACATGGATCCCAACAGGTGTTGCAAAACCCTAGTCCTTCCTTTGCCAAAATTGCAGAAATAAAATGTACAATAGAGTGCCAAGCAATCCCAAGTGTCCAACCCTGAAAATGACTTAGAAATTACATAATATAGACAATCCAAACCTATTCCCTTGCCTCTAAGGGTCGAGCTCATCATTCTAGGAGCTGTTTGAACTAATTCTAAACAAGGAACTAAAATCTAGGTAGTGAAACAACTTACCCCTATATGCTAGGAAACTGATTCATTCATTCAATTTTCACCTTTTAGTGAATGAATCCTCTAGAACAAGTTAAAATGTGCCAATATTACATCATGGTTATCAAATTACATCATGAAAGGTCAAAAGTAACACCAAGAAGCAAAACTGGTCAAAACTGGGCGAATTAGTGAGCTGAACATTGAAAAGTAGGCAAAAATCCCCTATGCGTCGCACCAAAATCTGTATGCATCGCGCCACTTTGGAGCTGATTTTGAGGCACTTCCTGAAGTCCAAATTGAGCCCAAGTATGCTTGTTGGAA
The DNA here is from genome assembly GCA_031772625.1 of Pinus tabuliformis. NCBI lineage: Eukaryota > Viridiplantae > Streptophyta > Pinopsida > Pinales > Pinaceae > Pinus > Pinus tabuliformis. The sequence goes on along the minus strand of CM062817.1, from coordinate 1,493,617,708 downwards.
AGCCCTACCTATCTACTTTCTAACCCAAGTAGAATTTTTGGATTTGGATGTCATTTGCCCCTCCAAAAATTCAATCTCCGAAGACTGCTTCCTATGTGTCAAAATAGGGGCAGTGAGGTCATTTTTTGAGTGTTTTTGACCTCCTGGGGACTCAAAACTTGTCCAAATTTCTTGGCCATGCACCAGAAACCATGATTTTTCATGAAAAATCCAAAAATTCAAACTTTTTGCAATTTGGAACTCCCTAGCAAAAGCACACGCCACGTGGCGTGGCGCATAGGGAGAAAAACCTTGTTTTTTGTGCCAAAATTTGTCAAAATGCCAAAAATGCCCCAAATCTCTTGAAATTTGGGTTGGTGCTTCTTCATTAAGTGTCATGTTGGGCTAAAGAGGCTTCAGACAATATCTGAAGACGATCAAGCTCCCTTTGCCTCTTTTGCTTCCTTATTGCCTTCTTTAACTTTGCCTTTAAATTTTTTATTCGTGTCTTGCAGACCTTGTTCCGTGCCATGTAGTGGAAAGCCATGTGTCTCAGCAATGCATGGTCCTTATCAGCCTTGTCCAAAAATCTCTCTAAGTGGATGTTAACTCTCTCGCGATTAGACTCTCGATCATCATTAATCTCTTGCTCCAATGAAGTGAGCTCAACCCTTCTCCTTTGTGCAGCTTGGTGATTCTCGCGGATGTTTTGTAACTCCATGACAGCTTGATGATCTTCAAGTTTTTTGTCCTCTGCTCCAAGTATTTCATAGTCCACTTAGCCCTTTCAAAGTCAAGGGATAAGGCTTTGATCTCTGTTTGTTGCTCCTGAATGATCTCTCTAAGATGTGCACTCTGTGGGCCCGTATCTATATCATCATCATGAATGAGAATGAAGTCGGTCTCTTGTTCACCTGAAGGCCCTTCATCCTGCATTGGCCTCTTGCCTTTGTCTTGTACCTGTGGTGCTGATGTCAGAAGTGAGGCCCCTTCCACACCGGGTGGAGATAACACTCGCTTCGCTGCTGCAAATAAATGTCTAGTGCCCCTCTGATATGTGATGAATACCGGCACACTAGCAGTCTCATGGCGCTCATACTGATGAGAAGGTCCACCAGTCTCATGCTTAACCTCCGATAATCCCTGTGAAGCTCTGAAGAAGTCACGAGAGATGAAATCATCCCAAGTGATGCCCTGCAATACAAGCTGATGAACCACCAAAATCTTGATGAGAGAAAAATGGTAAACACTGTTAAGTTGCTGCTGAGGGCTTTTGTGTTGCACAAGGGTGGTCATCCTCTCTATGTTCCAGCAAACGAAATACAAAATGTTCATCATCCGTACCCTGGTGAAATGCATGAGCAACCTGATGTGATAAGCATATAAACGAGAGAACCGTCCCTCACAGCTGAAATACTTCATGATCAATTTCATTAGTGGAGCATATTCATCTTTCAGATATCGGAATGGAAACACTCTCTTAAGCTGCCTCAAGAAACCGGTTTTAATGTATGGCTCATAATGCTTCCAGTCAATCTTCTTCCTCTTGGTCCATGGTTCCCCAATGTTTGGTATGTCGGTTGCTACTGAGACAAATTCTGGTGTAAGTGTGAAGGTGACACCGGCTAAGGTAGCTTGATCTCCATGTAAATGCAGCACAAATAGACGAGCCAACTCATGATGAAATTGAACATTAGCCACCTTTTGACAAAACTCATAGCATGACTAATGCTGGAAACAAAACATGGCAAGAGGGCAGGCTTGTAATTCAATGAGGGTGATTGGTTCTTCTCTGATATGTCTACCTCCTCTATGAGGCCTCCGGGGTGCATGTTCCTCCATGGGGGAGTCACTTTGGGTTTCCATTTCATAATCTGATGAATGCTCAGATGTCATGACTGTTTTTTTTCAAACTGCCTTGGAGAAAAAAAAATGATGGTGTAGGAAAATTGTGTTGAACTGCTCTTTTAGTGATGTGTTCAAATTCTACCACCAAGGGGAAACAAATGAAACAAAGGACTGTTAGGAAGAGGGAAAGTAGTAAGGGATTAGGGACTATTGGGACTATAGGGATTAGGGAAATGTAGGAGGGTTTTGAGGGATTTGATGTAGGATTTGATGTATAGGGTTAGGAATTGTTGTGTAGGGTTTGAGGTGTGAGATTGGAGAATTTGGGACAGAGCATTTAGGAGAAGGAATTAATGAGCTTGGGGGGGTAGGAAATTAGGGAATGATAAAAGCAAGGGAGGAATGGGAAGGAGGAGTGACTTTGGTAGCAAAACACTGATTTTGAAACCCACAGCAATTTTCCTTTTGAGGTACTTTGGAGGTAGGGCTTAAGATTTTTGTTTCAATCGTTATCATCCATAAATCACCATAACTTATCACAAAATTGGATGATACCAAGATAACGACCCTACCTGGAAAATCCATGCAAGTTATGGCAATTTGGAGAAATTTCAAGCAAATTCGGGCTTTCAAGTGTATGTGTTGCGCCGCATAGCCAATGCATCGCGTCGTCCCAGTGCGCCACGCCACCTGCTCTATGCGCCGCGCCGGCCAAGTTTCCTCCAACTTCACCCAAATCGCACATTAACTCAACCAATTTACTTAGAGTGGCTTCTCTTTGGTCTTTGCATGAAAATGACATTGATCTTCATGAAAATATCTTTATAAAGACATGGATTTGATTTTTGACTCTCCAAGACCCATCTTTGTAATGTTTTGGCATTGGCACTTTTTCCATTTTAATACAACTCCGTTTTTAAATTTCCTTTTTGATTTTTTGCCTGAAATGATGAAATTCTTGGTAATTTTTTGCAGGGATAGCTGACATGGAATTTGGCAAGGGAGACCAGGGCTGCGCTTGAAGAAATCAACTGAAAAACTTTTGAAAATTATTACAAAAACGAAATGTTGAATTTTCTTCAAAACAGAGTTTTGAAGAAAAGTCATAATCCATCCATATGATGATGAAAATCTTTGAAATAAAAACTTATTAAGAACCTCCCTCATGAGTCTGCTGGCATTATTAGACATTATTGAAGACCAAATTGACTAACCCTAGACCTAATGCCTAGTGACCAATTTTGCTTGAAGACTCACTGAAATGACAAAATTTGACCTTGACAACTTAAAATCACTTTGTAAGAGCATATTTGATCACTAGAGGAAGGCTGCAAAGACTGACACTGACATTGGCTCCAATGGGGATGGTAGCTCCTTGGAGGTGCCAAGAACCGCAGAGCTTTGGGAGAGCAGACCAGTGCCTTATCCATTGGGAAATGGAGTCAATAACTTCAAAGCACCCAAAAACCAATAACTTTGACTCAAGACTCATACTTGAACTGACTAATGTAAAACTGAAACAAGACTCTCAAACGCTGAAACTGGACACTCAACTGAAACTATCTTTAAACTGACTGAAACAAAAAATGACTCAAGACTGACTTAACTGAAACAAGTACTTACAAATCTTTCAAAGGGCGGCAGTCCATTGAGATTTGAGGGCCTCAAATCATGACGACGACTACCTGCTTATTGATGAAATATGTACAATCATGTGAAGTGGGCCTTCTAATGTAACCAATCCAACAAATGGTTACTCAATGAAATTCTGCTCTCTCTTTTCTCGAGCAGGTAGAACGATGAACCTGTAGGCAACTCAAAATAACCACTGAAACCAAAGCTTATGATAATGAACCAGGCAATATTTATCTTTTCTAATGCTTGCAGAAGAATGTCGAAGGGATCTTGAAAATCCTGAAACACTGGCTTATCTTGAGATCTAGCAGCAAAAATACAAGTACTCCCTTCATTCTGATCTAAAAGAACCACTGGTCGTTAAGTGATAGGAAGGCACAGAGAGGTATGTGCTTCTGCCATCTGAGTGTTAGCTGTAGGTTCCTTGACCTGAGAAATCCTGGCATATTGTCTCTCTCAAGCTCATATTCCTAAACTTCATGGTCTAGGTCATTCTTAAACAAAAACAATCTTCAAGATTATCAAACATGACAGCCTTATCATCTTTGTGAAAGAAAATATTATCTGTTTGCTGATCTATAAAACTGATTACAAGATCGTCATCGTTTCCAAAAGAGGAAGAAGTTTCACCAACACTTTCTTGACCATGTGTGCACTGCAAATCTGCTTTAGCTTGCGTTGTAACATGACCTTTCAAGAGTTGATCCATCTCATTTTTAGACAAAGGAGATAATGCTTTTTGTTTTCTTTTGCTCAAACAGTAATTATTTTCATATGACATGGCAATCAGATTATCATTTATCACTGAATTATTGAAAGAAGATTTATCACTTACTCGAACAAAGATCTCATTGTGTTTTTCATGGACTGACTAGATTACCTCCTCATGAAAGTTGTGTTCTAATGAACTGAGAACGATCTCAACAGCAGAGCTCTCCTTCATGGGATTCAGCACAAGGTATTCTCGATCGTCACTATCTGAATCTAGATCTGAAATCGCTAACTTGAATTTATCACCTTTTGAAATCGAAACTTGACTTTCCTGCATATCGTCTTCCTCTATGGACAGATCTGAAACAAAACCTTCTCTTTCATCATTTTCCATTGTACCAAGATCTTGATCCTGTTGTGAAGCTTCCTGAGCATCTTGATGGGAATCCTCTAGGTTCTCTTCATGTTTCTGAAATGGATTCTCGTACAAGGCTTCCATGATCTCATCATCCATGAAGTCATCATCTTCATAATATTTCTCAAGGCTTTCAATAAAACTATAAGCATGTTTGCAACAGTTCTGAACTAAATTTAATGATGGATAATATTCTTTATACCTTTCAAAGAACATGGCATGAAAATCCTTCAAACAGTAAATACAAGCAGGCGGCAAACTTTCATACCAAGATCGGGCTTCACCTTCCAGAGTGGCCATGAATATCTTCATCAAGCAATCTTTAGGAAAATCAACCTTCAACTTGCGAATATGTATGTGAAATCTAACCAGATGTAAGGTAGCATCCTTCCTATCATCATCTTTAAACATAGGCAAATTCTTTTGCCAATCTACCTTCGGAATTTTATTTGGAAAACCTGGAATGTGATCTCGGCTCATGGGAGCGTATCTTCTTGCAACCCGTTCCATCTTGAAAATCTTAAAGCTACTGATCTTCCTGCAGTGGAGTCACCATGAAGCATTGATTTCTGGATTTTTCAGTGAATGGAGTCGCCAGGTGAATGATTTCAGCCTTCTTATGTCTAATCGTTGTCCACCATCAACAATCAGATCTGAACTTGATACATGTACTGGGGCAATTAACAAGTTAGATGTCATGTTTACAAGCTAGACTGGAGATTGACTGAAGCAGCGTTTATCTACTTCCGCTAATGCAAAGCAAAAGTGTTTCGAAGGCTACCTGGCATAACTTCAGGCTCCGTCTGTAGCTATAAAACAAATAACATCAACAAGCAAACCATTTTCTTCCCCAGTATGGTCGCCACTATGTTAGGGCCTAGATTTGTCTCAGGCTGAAAAGACAAGGTTCTAGGTCCACATCAAACCACACTCAGCCTCGTAGCTAGCCCTACGAGGACAGGAGAGGGCTCTCTCCGGGTCAATCTCGGCAAAGATAATCGATGGGGCTCGAGATGACTGTAATAAAAGCTAATTTTAGGCTAGGTATGAAGTGCAAAGTTATGATTTGAGATTTTGGAGGTTTTTGTTGGAAAAAGGGACAGGCAAATTTTGGGTCCGGGGATGAGGCCTAGTTTTTGCAGAGTTCTTATTTGGGCAAGAAAGGCAATAGTTTTGATGCTTTGGATCGAATGAATGGATGGATCAGACCGGTGAGAAGCTAAGGAGGGCAAGAGTGTCTCAAGAGTCCTCCTCAAACAGATGAAAACATGAATAATTAAACAAAATATCCAGGCATAGCATAGCAGGCCAATGAATTCTACCTTAATCACTCATTTGTTTAATTGCAAAAGACAAGAGAAGGGGAAATGATACACATAAACATCAGTGAACTTACAAGTACATAGAGAAACACACCATCAAAACATAGAGCCACATGGATCCCAACAAGTGCTGCAAAACCCTGGTCCTTCCTTTGCCAAAATTGCAGAAATAAAATGTACAATAGAGTGCCAAGCAATCCCAAATGTCCAACCCTGAAAATGACTTAGAAATTACATAATATAGACAAGCCAAACCTATTCCCTTGCCTCTAGGGGTCGAGCTCATCATTCTAGGAGTTGTTTGAACTAATTCTAAACAAGGAACTAAAATCTAGGTAGTCAAACAACTTACCCCTATATGCTAGGAAACTGATTCATTCATTCAATTTTCACCTTTTAGTGAATGAATCCTCTAGAAAAAGTTAAAATGTGTCAATATTACATCATGGTTATCAAATTACATCATGAAAGGTCAAAAGTAACACCAAGAAGCAAAACTAGTCAAAACTGGGTGAATTGCTGAGCTGAACAGTGAAAAATAGGTAAAAATCCCCTATGCACCGCACCAAAATTGTATGCGTCGCGCAACTTTGGAGCCTATTTTGAGGCACTTCCTGAAGTCCAAATTGAGACCAAGTGTGCTTTCTGGAAAGCCCTGCCTGTCTACTTTCCAACCCAAGTGGAATTTCTGGATTTGGATGTCATTTGCCCCTCCAAAACTTCAATCTCCCAAGACTGCTTCCAGTGTGTCAAAATAGGGGCAGTGAAGTCATTTTTTGAGTGTTTTTGACCTCCTGGGGACTCAAAACTTGCCCAAATTTCTTGGCCTTGCACCAAAAACTATGATTTTTCATGACAAATCCAAAAATGAAAACTTTTTGCAACCTGGAGCTCCCTAGGAAAGTGCGCGCCACGTGGCGCGACGCATAGGGAGAAAAACCTTGTTTTTGTGCCAAAATTTGTCAAAATGCCAAAAATGCCCCAAATTTCTTGAAATTTGGGCTGGAGCTTCTTCATTAAGTTTCATGCTGGGCTAAAGAGGCTTCGGTCAATATCTGAAGATGATCAAGCTCCCTTTGCCTCTTTTGCTTCCTTATTGCCTTCTTTAACTTTGCCTTTAAATTTCTGATTCGTGCCTTGCAGACCTTGTTCCGTGCCATGTAGTGGAAAGCCATGTGTCTCAGAAATGCATGGTCCTTATCGGCCTTGTCCAAAAATCTCTCTAAGTGGATGTTAACTCTCTCGAGATTAGAGTCTCGATCATCATTAATCTCTTGCTCCAATGAAGTGAGCTCAACCCTTCTCCTTTGTGCAGCTTGGCGATTCTCGTGGATGTTTTGTAACTTCATGATAGCTTGTTGATCTTCACGTTGTTTGTTCCTCTACTCCAAGTATTTCATAGTCCACTTAGCCCTTTCAAAGTCAAGGGATAAGGCTTTGATCTCTGTTTGCTGCTCCTGAATGATCTCTCTAAGATGTGCACTTTGTGGGCCCGTATCTGTATCATCATCATGAATGATAATGAAGTCGGTCTCTTGTTCACCTGAAGGCCCCTCATCCTGCATTGGCCTCTTGCCTTTGTCGTGTACCTGTGGTGCTGATGTTGAAATCGAGGCCCCTTCCACACCAGGTGGAGATAACACTCGCTTCGCTGCTGCAAATAAATGTTTAGTTCCCCTCTGATATGTGATGAATATCGGCACACTAGCAATCTCATGGTGCTCATACTGATGAGAAGGTCCACCTGTCTCATGCTTAACCTCTGATAATCCCTGTGAAGCTCTGAAGAAGTCACGAGAGATGAAATCATCCCAAGTGATTCCCTGCAATCCAAGCTGATGAACCACCAAAATCTTGACGAGAGAAAAATGGTAAACACTGTTAAGTTGATGCTGAGGAGTTTTGTGTTGCACAAGGGTGGTCATCCTCTCTATGTTTCGGCAAACAAATACAGAATGTTCATCATCCGTACCCTGGTTAAATTCATGAGCAACCTGATGTGATAAGCATATAAACGAGAAAAACGTCCCTCACAGTTGAAATACTTCATGATCAATTTCATTAGTGGAGCATATTCATCTTTCAGATATCAGAATGGAAACATTGTCTTGAGCTGCCTCAAGAAACCGGTTTTAATGTATGGCTCATAATGTTGTCGGTCAATCTTCTTCCTCTTGGTCCATGGTTCACCAATGTTTGGTATGCCGGTTGCTAGTGAGACAGATTTTGGTGTAAGTGTGAAGGTGACACCGGCTAAGGTAGCTTGATCTCCATGTAAATGCATCACAAATAGACGAGCCAACTCGTGATGAAATTGAACATTAGCCACCTTTTGACAAAACTCATAGCATGATTGATGCTGGAAACAAAACATGGCAAGAGGGCAGGCCTGTAATTCAGTGAGGGTGACTGGTTCTTCTCTGATATGTCTACCTCCTCTATGAGGCCTTCGGGGTGCCTGTTCCTCCATGGGGGAGTCACTTTGGGTTTCCATTTCATAATCTGATGAATGCTCAGATGCCATGACTGTTGTTTTTCAAACTGCCTTGGAGAAAAAAAAAACGCTGGTGTAGGAAAACTGTGCTAAACTGCTCTTTTAGTGATGTGTTCAAATTCTGCCACCTAGGGGAAACAAATGAAACAAAGGACTGTTAGGAAGAGGGAAAGTAGTAAGGGATTAGGGACTATTGGGACTATAGGGATTAGGGAAATGTAGGAGGGTTTTGAGGGATTTGATGTAGGATTTGATGTATAGGGTTAGGAATTGTTGTGTAGGGTTTGAGGTGTGAGATTGGAGAATTTGGGACAAAGCATTTAGGAGAAGGAATTAATGATCTTGGGGGGTAGGAAATTAGGGAATGATAAAAACAAGGGAGGAATGGGAAGGAGGAGTGACTTTGGTAGCAAAACACTGATTTTGAAACCCACAGCAATTTTCCTTTTGAGGTACTTTGGAGGTAGGGTTTAAGATTTTTGTTTCAATCATTATCATCCATAAACCACAATAACTTATCACAAAATTGGATGAAATACCAAGATAACGACCCTACTTGGCAAATCCATGCAAGTTATGGGAAATTTGGAGAAATTTCAAGCAAATTCGGGCTTTCAGGTGTATGCGTCGCGCCGCATACCCAATGCGTCGCGCCGTCCCAGTGCGTCGCGTCGTCCCAGTGCGCCGCGCCGTCCCAGTGCGTCGCGCCTGTGTTAATTTACACTGTGTGGTTTCTCCCAGTGTGCCGCGCCACCTGCTCTATGCGCCGCGCCGGCCAAGTTTCCTCCAACTTCACCCAAATCACACACTAACACAACCAATTTGCTTAGAGTAGTTTCTCTTTGGTCTTGGCATTCAAATGATATTGATCTTCATAAAAATATCTTTATAAAGACATGGATTTTATTTTTGACTCTCCAAGACCCATCTTTGTAATGTTTTGGCATTGGCACTTTTTCCATTTTAATACAACTCTGTTTTTAAATTTCCTTTTTGATTTTTTGACTGAAATGATGAAATTCTTGGCAATTTTTTGCAGGGATAGCTGACATGGAATTTGGCAAAGGAGACCAGGGTTGCGCCTGAAGAAATCAACTGAAAAACTTTTGAAAAGTATTACAAAAACGAAATGTTGAATTTTCTTCAGAACAGAGTTTTGAAGAAAAGTCATAATCCATCCATATGATGATGAAAATCTTTGAAATAACAACTTATTAAGAATCTCCTTCATGAGTCTACTGGCATTATTAGACATTATTGAAGACCAAATTGATTAACCCTAGACCTAATGCCTAGTGACCAAATTTTCCTTGAAGACTCACTGAAATGACAAAATTTGACCTTGACACCTTAAAATCACTTTGTAAGAGCATATTTGATCACTGGAGGAAGGCTGCAAAGACTGACACTAACACGGTGGATGGAGCTTCATGTGGGGTACAGAGTGCTTTAGAAGTAGATTCCATTAATTGTAGGCAAACCAGTGACACCATTTTTCTTCAAAGTACGAAGGTTGTCATAATCCAACTATCCAAATCAAGCATGCCATAAAAGACTTGATGGAAATGTACCTTCATCATAATGAGAATTGCATTAGAAGTTTTGTGCACAAGCAAAGGTACCTTACAGCTTGAAAATTATTTCTTCTTTTATCCCCGTCATGTGAGCGATCTATTGCTTTTCTGACCTCAACCTTGTCATCAAACATATGAATGGAGTATCCTTGTTAGCGGATGAGGACCAAAGATGGCAAGTTTCTCCTCAGTGGTGGGAGATATAAAACATCATGCAGAATAAAATCTAAAAGACCGGGCAATTTGAGCATGATGGTGCAAAGCCCTGATGGCCTGAGTTTTTATTTCTCTGCAAAGTATACTGCTCTATCAACATTGTTAGTAAATTCTTCAAAAAAATCTCTTCTAAAAATCATGTGGCAAGTTGCCCCTAAATCAAGCAACCAATCATTTTTCCAAGAAGCAAGTGAAGCATCAAACAAGTCTTCAGTTACTCCAATATTACAATGTACCACAACATAGTGAGTGGATTCAGGTGCTTTACCTTTTTCTTTGTCATGGGTTTTACCTTTGGCTTCATTTCTTTCTTGCTCAATTTTGTCCCAAGGAAATTACATGTGGATGCATCATGTCCATCTCTATTGCAACGTATGCAATGAAGATCAGACGTTTCTCCTTGGGAATGTCTGCCCCCCCACCTCTAAAATTTATTCTCCTCTTTCTCTTCGGCCACCTCTTCTTCTAGAAGAATCTTGTGCATGATTTTTTCCTCTATGTGCAAGACACGCAACTTCTTCAGAACACTAAGGAGTTGTCTTCTTCCCAAAAGCCTTCTCTCTCTCAGCAAACTTATTCTCAAGGGAGTCAAAGGTAATCTCCTTGAGGTTTCCACTTGCTTGCAATGACTCAAGATAATTTGAATAAGTGGGTTATACTGCTTTGACATAAGCTATAAGAGGAATGTCTATTTCAATACCAGTGGTTTTAATATCATGCATAATAGATCTTACTTTTGATGCTAAAGCAAGAGGGTCATCATTTTTCAATTCAAGACAGAACAATTTAATTATCGATTGGACAACTACAAGTTTAGGGTGTCTGAGCGGTATTGTATGATAGTGAAATCGAAATGGGTGGCAAGATGTTGACCACGAGGGTGTCGAGAAAGGGTGTTGAAGGTGTTGTGGGAGCACAGTGGAGGTACCGGAGAGACCAAGAGTTGAGGAAATGTGAGGAGCACAGTCGAACTCACCAGGTGTGAGGAACACAGTCGAAGCCCGGTGGTAAGGTGTTGAACTGCAAGGGACTATGCAAGTGTATAGGAGGGATGCAACCGACTCGTGAGGGGTGTCGACAATTCGAGGACCGGAGTCAACAGTGGTATGGGAGCGAGGACCTTTACCGCAGAGACTAGAGTATGGGCCGAAGGAACTGTCAAGGGGTACCAATCACCAGGAATATCGTCGGAGTGTTGTGGTATGGCGCATACTGCAAATTCAAGTGATACCACAGCGTAAAAACACCACAATATAACCAAAATGTCGAGGTTGGAATAACCAGAATGTCAAGGTCGGAATAACTAGAATGTCAAAGGACTTAGTATTGACTAGTCAACTAAGAGGAGAATCCACAGAATCCACAGTAAGGCTACAGATTAGTGCTACAAGCAAAGGTGTCATTTCTGCAAAATAAGCAGAACAGGAGGGAGTTACAAGGGCCGAGAGAGGCTAAAATGAAGCTAGCACTAATACCATGTCAGACCAAGAGGTAACTCCACAATGTTAATTGTGATTTTGCATTAAGATTGCTCACGGATATATACATGGAGGGAGAGACTCTTGGGCTTCACCTCCCAATGACTCTTCATATTCCTATTCTTCTTATTTACTATTTACACTATTTTACATGTATTCACCCAATCCCAATGATTAGGTTTCAACAGGTTCCATTCCCCATATGGGAATACACCCCAAAGAATGAATACCTTGGTGTTATAGAAAAAAGGAGTCGAGTGATGCAACTAGGTGGTGGCAGCAGTTATGGAAATTTGAAAGCGTTTCCTATGGATTCTTCCATGAAGATGTAAGCCATGAACTTATTTTCTGATGATGAAATTAAAAAGTTCTGTCAGTATGCTAAAGAAGGAAAATATTTTTACCTTCATTTTGGAGGAATAAGGATAGGACTTGCACCACTATTCCGTCATGGAATAAATACTCCTTGCATTGCTGAACTGTTTGATACCCGTCATCAAAATTATGATCATGCTAGGATTGGTACTATTATGGGAAACCTTGCTACTGGTTGTCAATATGGAACAATATATCCTGACTATGCCATCAGCCTGAATGATGTACATTTGAAAGACTGTTGGAAATTATTAACTGGGGTTCAAGGGCTAACTATGGCAAAAGAAAGTGAATATCTCTCTGTGATAGGACAAGCTTCCTTTCAGCTTACGAATACTGCACATCCAAAGCTGAAACAGCCTGTACTTAAAGATTGTGTTACTGTTGGTCTATCTAATGCCCAAGTTGAGGGAGTACTATATGACCCTACTGAATTACCCCAAAATTGGTATTTCCAATATAAATCTATAGCTGATGAAAAGAAGCCTGAACTGAAAGTAAAACGAGTTGCTATTGATAATGGCCAAGTCAAACTGATTCCTCCAAGGCCAAAGATACCTCGTCCTATTACCAAGCAGAAAAGATATGTGTTTCCTATTGCTCCAACTGAAGTTCCTTCAAGTAGTCATAATTTGTCTACTATCCAAGAAGCCAGTCAGAGTCAGACTGAGCCTGTAATGTCATCTACTACATTGTACATACCAGATTCTAAGCCTTTTTTACCCACTGTAAATAAAATGCATCGCATAGGTCGTTTTCCTCCTGTTGAAGAATGGCAATATGCCAATCGCAGATTTTTCAAGGGTGGCAAATGGCCTCCTCGCACAAAGTTCTGCACTACTTCTTCCTCTTCTCGACAACCAATCACTCGTGCAGATTGTGCTCCCCTGATTGAACATAATGCACAGAATACAAATGATCTCGATGAGACATATCAGATCGGCAATTATATAACTACATGGTGTGCACATGCAGAAGAAGTTTTAGATGATTTAGGTTGCCAAAGTGAATTAATTCTGGCAAATCTTAAACTTCTACATGATGAACAGACAGCCGATAGACAGCATAGAGAAGAAAGAGAAAGAAGAAGAAGAGAAAAGAAAAAGAAAGAATCGCAGCCTCCAAAGTTTTCTAAAACTATGGAAATTCCACAAAAATGGGAGACTAGTGATTCCCAAGAAGAAGTAGCTGAATCTAGCAACAGCCAAATTGGTTTCAAAATAGAGAAGCCCAAATCAACTACAATTCATAGAAATAAAAGTGAATTGGCTACCTTTGAAAATGCTGCTACTCTATTTCCATCATTCATAATGCCCTCCTTGCAAAAAGCTAATAGGTATAAAGAACCAAAATATCCACGAGTTGAAGAGGATTTATTTGCTACTAATTCATCTGGATATGTTCTAGATTTGGATAAATCTAAAAATCCAGCTGAATCGATTCGAATATGGATTGGTGCTTTGTACCAAATGCAAGTTGTGTCTAAATTAGACAATTTCTCAATTTTCTTGCTAGCAGAAAAACGTATGGCAGGAATTGTGTGGGACTGGTGGATGTCTGCTTCTAATGAAGAAAGACATAATGTTGCAGCGTTGGGATTAGCTACTTTAGAAGTTTTGTTGCTTACTCAATTTGTTCCAGAACCTACAGATGAAAGAAAGCAAATAATTACTGATCTAACAAGAATGGAGTTGAAAGATTTAAAAGATCTAGATCAGTTTGGGTCTGAGTACATGGCTAAGGTGTTTAAAGCAAATTTAAATAATGATCCTACCCAGAAGGTTGCTTTCTTATCAAAGTTACCTAGAAATTTAGGAGACATGATTATGAAAGATATTGAATTTCAAGGCAAAAAGATTGAACAAATCTATTGGATGATCTCCTATTCCGGTGTCAAGAAAAGGTTAAGTATTTGTGCTGGCAAAAATAGGTTCATAATGTTTCCCCAAGTCTGAATGTTTGTCGTTCTGTATTACCCTAGACTCCTTTCAGAAAAAGAAGAACTAAGAAATATGGTAAATACAGACCAAAGAGGGTTGCTAATCCTAGAAGACCATTCAGAAAATTTAGATATGTTAAAAAGAGGAAACAACCAAAACGAGATAATGCTTGCTTCATTTGTAAGCAAGAAGGACATTTTGCTCGCAAATGTCCCAAGAGTTCCTCTAGTAAATTGAAACCCTGTTTTGAAATTGAAGAATTTGCAGATGATTGGTCAGTGGTTGATTCAAATGATGAAGTATCTGATGTATATATTTTGACTGATGCTTCTCTATCTGACACTGAACCTATGCATGAAGTCAGCCAAAAAATGAATATTTGTTATTCTGGTTTTGAAAGTGAACCAAGTGAATTTGAAGAAGAAGAACATCATTATAGTGATGAGACAGATACAAAAGACTTTACAGAAGAAGAGTCAGATCATTCTTCTATTGAAACTGTTACTATAGCAGACTTAAAGGACTCATTTCCCAGTTTAAATTCCTTGCCTCCACAGCCACCTGTGAGTTCTTTATGTCCTTATCCTAAAACAGTCGCGTCTTCTTCCTCATCACTCCCTGTAAATAATTCTGCAGAAAATGCTTTTCTTAAAAAGATGGTCAAATCAAATAATCTTTTGTACATTCCAATTGAAGTCCAAGTTCGTGGTGAATGGGTTAGTGTTGATGCTTTCATTGATACTGGGGGTTCCAATAATCTTGCTAGACCATCTCTTTTCAAAGGATTATGGAAGCCTTTGCAGCATATAATTGTTTCAGAAACTATTGGCGGATCTGTAAACCTTACCCATTATGTCGATAACATTTCTTTGAAACTTGGGGGGGTTACTATAAAAATTTCTGCTATTCAGCATTATGATGCTTCTGCAAGTCTATTTTTAGGAATGCCATTTATTAATTCAGTACTGCCTGTAACAATAAGTGAAGACAAAATCATTTGCAATGTCAAAAAGAAAGCAGTAGCAGTTCCAAGATTGACAATGGCAAACTCAGAAGCTAGAAAAGAGCAGAGTCAAAAAAAGGTAGGTTCCAAGAAAACAAAGAATGAGTCTCATGATTGGAGAGAAGTGTTGATGATGTATGAGGCTAAATCACAACCTACCCAGAAAGCCAATAGAGATCCCAATTGGTCATCTGAACAAATCAGTTTATATGAGGAATTGTTAAAGTGCTGTTCAAACAACCCTCAGGCATTCTGGACTACAAAAAGTCCACAGCAGGAAATTATAACATTACATGATAATGGGGTAACTGGTAAACTAATACCATGCACCCCTGCTGAAGAGAAAGAAATGAGAAACCAGATTCAAGAATTGTTAGACCTTCAGTTGATTGAAAGAAGCGAATCTCATTACTCCTGTTCTGCATTCCTTGTCAGAAATCATTCAGAAATTGTGCGTGGAAAGGATAGGATGGTTATTAACTATAAGCCATTGAATGCAACAACAAAAAGCTTTAATTATCCTATGCCTAGACAGGAAACCATTCTGCAAAAAATTCAAGTAAAATTTTTAGCAAATTTGATATGAAATCAGGTTATTATCAGATTCAGATTGCAGAAGAAGATCGACACAAGACTGCTTTCACATGTCCTGCAGGTTTCTTTCAATGGAAAGTTGTTCCTTTCGGGCTGAAGAATGCTCCTGCCTTCTTCCAAAGAAGAATGGATCACATATTCAGCAAATATGATTTCATCGTTGTATATATTGATGATATTCTTGTACATAGTTCAGATTTAGAATCTCATTTGAAACATTTACAGATATTTCTTGATGAGGCCAAGGCACATGGTCTTGTTTTGTCAGAAAAGAAAATGATCCTGTTTCAAGAAAGTATTGATTTTCTTGGAATACATGTCAGCAATGGGAAAATTCAGATGCAGCCTCATGTGTTAACAAAACTTTCCGAATTTCCTGATCAGCTAGCAGATAAACATATGATTCAGAGATTTATAGGAATTTTAAATTATGTACATAAATATATTCCGAATCTCTCTGAAAAAACTTCTCCAATTCGTCAATACATTAATGGTGGATGGTCCGATGAAGCTACCAGAGCAGTTCAGCTGCTTAAGCAGGAATGTCAAAATCTGCCAGCATTGAAGCCACCAGGTAATGGATTTTTGATTTTACAAACAGATGCATCAGATAACTTTTGGGCGGCCACTCTTCTTGAAAGAAAAGGAGAAGGAGAAGAAATTGAAGAAGTTCTTTGCGCATATGCCTCGGGAGAATTTCAGAAACATCAAAAATGTTATTTCTCTGCTGAAAAAGAAACCCTTGCTATTTTTAATGGAATCCAGAAGTTTGAAATCTATTTGGCTCCTGCAAAATTTTTAATTCGAACAGATTCCATGAATTTTAAATACTTCTTGAATGCAAAGATTTCAAAACAATTAGCTCGAGGAAGATTGTTAGCATGGCAAATGTGGTTTCAGATGTATGAGTTTGATGTCGAATGGATCCCAGGAAATTCTAATTTTTTAGCTGATGCTTTGACAAGAGAAATGAATAAGGTTCATGTACATAAACAGAGTATGTTTGATATTTCAGATAAATCTGCTTTTGATGATAATTTTGAAACTTTTGTACAGCGGTTTAAGATATTAGAATTCCTCTTACCTGACCTTGTTGAACAGATAAAGAAGGTCATTGGTTTACGATTAAGAAGAAATCAGTGGATTCAAAAATGCCAGGCTTGGCAGCATAAAAATGTTGGTATTTTTCTTAATCTCAATGAAGAGTTGGTGAAGGTTTATCCTCTACCAAATTTACAGGTAAAAGTTTATTTCAGATTGCTTGATGACACATGGGACAGCCATTACACTCCAGAAATGATTAAAGTCTTAAAGACTTTGAATTATTATCAACTAATCGGTGGAGTTGATTTCTCTGTTGCTGTTTATGTCTCTGCAAAGATGTTAGATCTTGAGGAAGTTAACATGAATGGATTAGTTGAACGATTTTTAAAATCCCTCAAGATTCCTGATATGTTTGAAGAATTAGAGACAGCCTTTTTGCAACAAGTAGATGAAAATTTTGTATCGACAGATTCTTTTCCACAATATGAATTGTTTCAGCCTTTTGCTGATTGGGAAATAAAAAATGGCGGATGTCAAAAGAAAGCTCAGATCAAAGCTTCCCAGTGTGTAATGCGAACCCTTCAATATCTTAGAACTTTTACAGAACCTTGGGATTATCAAAGTATGGAATTCCGCAATCCAATAGAACCTAATCCGTTCGCACAAGTGTATGGCATGGATAGCATTCTAGAATCTACATTGGCTGAAAATCCAGAGCAAATAAAAAAGGTTTCTTTGTGGCTTCAAGAATTCCATTCATTAAAATTACCAGAAAAGATCTCGATGATTAAAACATTGGAGCCTATGCAAGGAAAAAGAGGAGTATTAAGGTTAATCATTAATCAAAAAGCATTAATATCTATCAGTGTTTCCTCAGGGAGCTGGACAGAAGATTCTGTATGTCTGATAAATTTGCTATTATCAAATCGTATGTTTGGCGAGTGAGTGTGTGTGTGTGTAATCAGAGCTCTCATACTTGAGGCTATCTATGGTGTGTAATCTTATTTTGAATTAATATTGAAGCCTGCTGGGCCGCCAGTCTGAGGACTGTTCTGTTCCAAGATCATCGCATGGAATGAGATTGTAAGGCGCGTTGGAGAAGCGAAAGGGTCGCGATAGTCCGCGCATTTCTCAGATGTGAGGAAATCTCAAATGCCTGAAAAAATCACGTAGATTCCAATGGTGTATTCTCGAAAGGGGAAAATTTTAAAAAGAGAAGTTTTCATAAGCCAAGTTGGTGTTATTTATGTAAAGCAGCCAATGAGACTCTTGGTCATCCATTCTTAGGTTGTCCTTTTTCCCAAGCTACATCAAATATAGTATGCACCTCTTTATCATTGAATCTGATTTGGCAGGGCTTATCGTGTTTGGATGCTTGGCATTCTTGGTGGGAAAATGCCTCCCCGAAGAAAATGAGAAATCTTCCGCCTATTATAAATTGGGGGATATGGTTAGCTTGAAATCAAGCCATTTTTCATAATCGTTCAATTCCTTAGGGCAGAGTTGTTGCAAACTCAATGGTTATATATGAGTTGATCTCGAACACCCCTGAATCACAAAGACAGAGGATTGTGACCCCTGAATTAGTGGGCAAATTGCGCTCATGGGCATATTTCGAGGGTGCAACCCAGCCAAATGGTGATTGTGGGGGAGGTGTAGTCTTGTATCTACAGGAATCCCATTTTTTCGAACTTCAAAGTGGTTTGGGTCGTGTTTCAAACAATTTTGCAAAACTTTATAGCTTAAAACTTCATTTTGCAATTGAAAAAGAATGCAGGCAACTTCAAATCTTTGGTGACTCCTTTATTGTTGTGAATTGGTTTAATGAATCTGCTAGATACTCTTATTCCTTTGTTGGAGGAAGTTTTACAATTAAAAGGCAGTTTTTACTATGTTTCATATAATCATATTTTCAGGGAAAGAAATACCATAGTCAATAGCCTTTTCAAAGAGGAAGCACAACAGGGTCAGGGCACGTGGAAGATTTCAGAGCAGAGTGGCGCACATTTCTGAGTTCTACCATAGGCCTTTTATAGAAGACCTGGGACAGATTCAAGCATAACATATTTTTAAAAATGAGATTTCAATGGGTCAGGGCATTTGTGTTTTAAAAATGAGATTTCAATGGGTCAGGGCACGTGGAAGATTTCATAGCAAAGTGGCGCAGATTTCTGAGTTCTACCATAGGCCTTTTATAGAAGGCCTCGGACAGATTCAAGCATAACATATTTTTTTGTCTCTGATTTCATATATCTCATGGCAGTGCCTTGTGATGGTTCATTTAGCCCCGTCAGGGGCAGATATGTTTTTATTTATGTTGATTGTAAATGATGACATGTATATATCTTGTTGGATTCTATGGAAATGTTAGCTATGTCGGCCTTCAGGTCTATGCTTTTTTATTGTGGATGGCTTTACTTTTGATGGGTGGTTGTCTTATGTGTTGGACAGTCATGTTTTTTTTAATGCACAACAGTGCATCTGTAAAATGTAATTTTCTCCTCTATTAATGAAAATTATGATTTTTCCTTGGGAAAAACATATAATAACAATATTTAATTAGGGAAATTTTTAAGGATAGAAATTTATCATAAAAACATTTGCTAATTTTACCAGTGTTTAACATGAAAAAATTTAAATTGTTTAATGATATTTTTGTAAACTCATTCAAATTTCTAATGATTTTATATATCTATAAAAAATTTAGTGATATTTAAGATAAAATAGTTTTATCCTATAAAATTTGGGAGAATGATTTTTAAGAAAAATTGAAATGAATGAATATTGTTTTGGAAAGAGAAAAACCAACTCATCTATGAAATTTAACCCCTAAAATTTTGAATATTATTTTGGAAAGAGGAAAACCAGCTCATCTATGAAATTGAACCTCTAAAATTTTCCTTACTCCTAAATGTTAAGTTACAATCTCAATTAATTTTCTAAAATTTTCCCAAAAATAATTTTATTAATTAAATTAATATTTACCCACTTATCAGGATGATAATTTCTTTTTTAAGAAACCTAATTTATATATATATAATTTTGGATTTGATATTGCTACACATTTAAATTCTATTTTGAAAACTTTAAGGATAAAGCAAACTTTCTCCACATAAATGAAAATTGTAAATCTTTAACACTTTTATTTAAAAATCTTCTCAATTTGAAGTAGAATATTACATTGATGGACATTTTAATAAACATGCATGATCATTTGAAATTACGCCATTCCTAGTTAATGTAATCTAACAATACACAAAGATCAAGCTCTATTAAAATTTGTGTTTTAAAAATGAGATTTCAATGTGTGTTTCGTTACATTGTTTGAATGTGCAACAGAATTTCGTCCTATTTCATAGGAAGAATTCATATATGAAAGACTAATATTATGATAAAGATGAAATTTACTTTATAGAAATCTACTGAGAGAAAGTAAAGGATAGAACCTCAGTCCTGTGCCCTTTTTTGGGTCCTTGCTCAATTTAGATAAGCAAATTTCGTCCTATTTCACAACAAGAATTCAGAGAAGAAATACCTATATTATGATAAAGATGAAATTTACTTTATATAGATCCATAGGGAGGAAGTAAGGTATGGAGCCCTTGTCATATGCCTTTTCTGGGTCCTAGCTCAATTTAGATGGTATTTCGACATTTTATATTTATCTTTTATTAATGCTTATGAAACAAGCCTCAAGGTGTGGCGCAGAGACTTACGTAGTAACAGAAGCTATATCTTCTTATATAAAGTGTTTTAGCAGTCATGGAATGTTGCTGAGGTTGGTAAAATATTTCATTTTACTTTTCAACTCACAATGATGAGAGTCCAATACCCCGAAAACCTAAGGGTTCCTCCGCAAGGTTCATCCATCGAGAGGGTGAGTCAGGATTGTCTTACTACAGCTGCTGCCATAGAATTAGCTGTGCTTATTGCTCAAATACCATCATTGATTTATGTGTCACCCGTCGACACCTAAGGAATGTAATTTAATTCAAGTTTGAATGGAAATTACAATTTGTCCTTCGGAGAAAATGCTATAAAACTCCGTTTTTAGATAAGTAATTAATAAAATGATATCTATACCTTATCCTTGAAAACACCACAAAATTTTCCCCCAATTGGAATTTCCGCACACAATCTAATAGTTATTGTAATGGTTAAGAAGTACCATTTAATTCCAACAGTTTTTGAAAAACTTTTCAAGAAACACCATTAGAAATCCCAAGTAAAAATGTGTCTATCATTTAATTCCAATGGTCTTCCTTTGAACAATTCGTTGAAATTGTAAGATTCGTTCTAAAATAGGAAGCACATTTAAAAGATACTCCCCTAAGATTATAAATCATATCAAAGACATCACTAAATATTTTATTTCGATTAAATGTCAATAAAGGGCATTAACTTGCAATCTAATGGCATGATAAAGCAAAGAATTTGCAAAACACATCTAAAATCCCATCATCAGAAACAACAATGGCATTCATGCAATATCAATTAACCTGACTGACTATCATTTGGATCTTATGTTTGAAGAGTGGAAGTGATTACCCAGAGCTGCCATTATAATTCTAGTGCTTGGACAGTTTCCATCACTTTATTCTTAGGTACTAAATATCACATCTTATTTACCAAACAATACATAAAATTTAAATCAGATGAAAACCAAAAAACAATTACCATTCGTAACACATCTATAACACTAGTTCTCTGCTGTGCTGCATTGATTCCACCATCCTCCAATTAATCTACATTTACTTGTCTCTTCTTTTGTACCGTTATTTTCCTCTCAACAATAGAGTAAATAAAAGCTGAAATTGGCTCTACTATAGACAGTCTATATATGAACAGTTACAGTTGTCTTTCTTTTGCACCTCTACTGCGTACAAATTTTATAAATTCATGGTCTTATTTCATCGTAGCTTAAATAGAAACTTAAGCCACCTACCACTTCATACCCTCGTCAGGTATTATCCTTCAAATTTTTTATCCTAATAACACCATCTTCCCAAAAGTTCACTTTCTTTTATTTATTGTCAAGGGCTCAACTAGTGATGGAACTTTTAATTCTCCAATATTCTCTGCATATCAGAGTTTACGTAAAGTAAATATCCTTGACCATCCCACAGGAAATTGTCTACTTCCAGTTTGCTTATAGCGTTTAAATCACCTTCCAGAATCTGACAAATGGAATAGACTTCATTCAATTACCATATCCAACCCACAACAAAATGTGAATGTCTTACCCAAGTGTATAGGCTCTGATGCAACAACCAATAGCAGAAAGTCAACTGAAACCACTGTTGGTCTCATCATAAGACCCTAAAATCGTTCTCCCTACGGCGTGAATGGTCTGATTCTAAAGTATGGAGCAGACACAACTTCAGGACATTTTAAATTTCTCCTTTCAGATTTTAAATACACTTCCTGAATCATTTTTCGTATTTGTAGATAACAGAAAATAAATTAGTGTTGCGCATCATTAACTGTTTACATAATACTATGGGGAAAATCACAATCAATAAGCATTCAATGCTAACTTGATTCGACATAAAAATCCAATCTCCAATTGGAAATGAAATTCGATTCTAAGACTATAATCATTCCAAATACTATACAAAGCTGTGAACTTTGGCTCACTGGCTAAGATGCTCTCTTTCCTTGAATGACAGGTTCTTGCAAACGCAAGATAATACATTTCACATTTAAGTTAGTAGCAACCCAGCAAAAAAATAAATTCAATCGATAACTGCCCTTCAATTTTGTCAACCAAAAATGGCTTTGAGACTTTCTTTCTCGCCCCAAAGAAAAAATTCACATACTTTTGGTACATTCATTGCCAAATGTAGCCTCGCATAAACAGCAACACCGAGACAACTCCTAGAACAATTGCCACAGGTGCCCACTTCTTAATTAAAGCCTGCAATAAGGTAGCAACATAGGAACAACAATAATTAAACAACTGGAAATTTTAATTCACAGAAATGTAAAAACAGTCATTGTTTACCCTTTTAATGACTCTGGCAATGACCATCCTGCCACCCACATCTTTTTTTTGTAATCTTATACTTGTATTGTACTTAATAACAAAGGATGTTTTAATAAGAAAGTACCCCACAAATCAGATATAAGCTACTGCATTACAAATATAGACGCTATCTTAGGTGCAACCAAGAAATGCACACTGTAGACAAATAGAATAGAAAACAGCGTGCATCTTTCTAGATTTTTCTCACTCCTCCAGGTATTTTTAGGTTAGGAGTATCGAACAATCCTAGACATACAACCAAGATATTTTGAGAGACCTAGACTAATGTTCCAGCTATAATCCCTGCATTTTGACCCAAAGAAGCCTGTAAAACCTGTAATGATCTCACTGAACGTTCATCAAGCCCTGTTGGTAACCCTATGAGAACCCAACATGAGTCAGACAAGACTTAAAAAATGAGGCAAAAATTCACAACAGTTTTAAAATAACGTGTAAACTTAACTAGCATTAATCAAATAACAATTTAACTTGTAAAAAGGGAAAAAATAGTGAGAATTTGTGAAAGTGGCGAACAAAATAACATCAAAAACCGGAAAGAGTCAGAAGAGGAACCAGGACAGCAGAAAAGAAACATGACGCTGAGGAGAAGCAGAGGAGCAGTAAAGATTGGTAATAGCAAAGAGTTTCATGATTATTCTACAAGTCAAATAATGTGCAATTCTAGGTGCCATGATATTTTCAGATCGAGAACTTTACGTTGTTTATTCCTAATCTCATATTTCTTTATCTTCAAACTTGCTTTTAGTGAGAACCCGGAGGACACTGCTTCTGAAAGAAGAACAAAATAATCAGTGGTCAATTATTAAACTAAGAAGTCAAACAAGGGGTCCATAGGGTTGATCAAAATAAATGCAAACTTTTATCACAAATATTCCTAAGCCACTCAGGAGCAGAAGGACAATTTAGCACATGACAAGAGTGGGTCCTTGCACAATTAATTAATATTGAGGGATAGAGATGAATTGATCACAGAATGATTTCAAGCTAAGAGCCAGATACCCCATAGAGCCCATTCTAACAAAGCTAAAGGTTCAAGAGAACAAGTTGAAGGTGGCTTTATTTTCAGTGGTATCAATATCAAGACTACTCATAGCAAGAGGCCATGAACAAGTGTGCTTGATATAATGATATAATTGTTGGAATTGTTACTATAATCTCTACATACGGAATCATTATATGTAATTATGTCTAAGCATATTCCTTAATTTTTTTATTGTATAACTAGGTATGTTTAAGTCCGACCTAGTCAAACTTGATACATAGGATTAATAAAGCTCTTGGAGTGTCTGCCCTTGTTTTGTGAGCCCATAACCCCCTTTTAAAGGGAGGCCTCCCCACCATGAAAGGACAACTCAAATACTCATATCATCTCATTTTGTGATCTTCTTGATTTGAAATACCAAGTCTTATCAGCCTAAAGGCACTTAATTTTGGCATTTTTCTCTCTTTTTTTTGGCATTTTTCTCTTAGGCACACTTGGATTCGCTTTTGCATTCTCTCCAATGAATTAGATGTATCTCTCTCAAGCACACTTGTAAGTTGTAACGAGGTTATTTCAGAATTTGTGTGAGATTTTGTTCCATCAATTTTTTATTGACCCTTGTAAATCTCAAAATGGCATCAAAGGTGTAAACCTTTCTCAATTCACTTCAAGGCTGATCCAAAAACTATTGGCTAGTGGCATCATATCTTAGAATGCTGAACTAGGATTACCTCATACTTTCTAGGATTTTTTCAATGGGTTCTAGAAGTATAAAGCCTAATTTATCTTTAGACATTATAGAGGTCATAGAGTAAATGATGGATCCATCTTACAACGCAATTAGATGTGCACTCCACATATTGGTCCTTCACTTCATAGAAATGGATTGTTGAATCTGGAGCAACAACGGATATCATGAAAAACTAACACCTCTCTGATTATCAACATTATCACATGTGAGAGTGATCATTGGTAAAACTCAACTCTGCCCATTTCAAGATGTGATGATGCTCTTATTGACACTAAAAAAAAATTGGGGAAGTCCACGTTCTAGGAACAAGGTACAATATTCTCACTTCTTATTACATCACTTGCACCACTGAAAAGGTGGCTAAATCAATGGGTAAATAAAAGACATTGACGATGATTTTAATGTGGTCACTTCCATATACTTTAATGAATCCAACCATAAATACAAGTTGGGGAAACCAATTTCTCCTTCAAAACAAAAAGGATGTGTTGCTATAGTGTCTAGTGCTAATGATACTCGCAGCGCGTGGCTTCAAAATTTGGGTCATACAAACTTTTGGTCCCTGCGACAAATGAGTCATTTACAAATGTTTGAACACCTTCCACAAATTGAACCACCTAGGTGGTGCTTATGAAGTATGTACACTAGGGAAACATCATTAGGAGTCCTCTAAAAGCGAGACATGCATCTCACCCGCTTAAATGCGAGACAGGAACCTAAATTCTAGGGAAAGGCAATTCTCTATGCAACACATATCATCAACTGTATTCCCACTAGTTTCATTCATGCCTCAAGGTATGACCCCATATGAGAAATGGTATGGCTTCAAAGTTCAAACCCTTAATACCGCATTTCAGAATTTTTGGATTAAGTGCATGTGCCAATATTCCCAAGGCAGAGCAAAATAAATTGGAACCTAAAAATTATTGTTGTACAATGGTAAGTTACAATGAAATTTCAAAGGCTATTATCTATATGGTCCCTCCATTCATCAAGTTATATTGTGATAGAACAAAGGAATGTGGTATTTGATGAAGCCTTTTCTCATGGTCTACCAAGTCCTTCTAAACTACGTTTCATAAATATCTTGCACATAATTTTAGTGGATCTCTCTCCTTAACACTTTCATGATGATTCTCCTCCTAGGGTATGTAGAAAATCCACAAAATTTTGATCTGCTAATATGAATAATCTGAAAAACACTTTCTTTTCATATAGACAAAGAATTTCTCTACTAAACTTTGCAGTGGAATAAGAACAGAATTTAGAAATAAATCACAGACACAATTCAAAACACAGTTTTTCTAGGGAACCCAACTTGGAAAATCCTCTGCTTGCTTGAGAATTTTATTGATAGAAACTGAGCAATTGATCTCTTACAAATACAACTGTTTCAATCTGAAAAAACTCACTTATCTTTCCTGCTTGATCTAAGCTTGAAACTCCTGCAAGAAATGTTGATCACGCTACCCTCTTCCTTCTTCAATACTTGCACAAGCTCCTCTTGCATGTTTTATCTCTCACAAGCTTCACACACAACCCTGTGCAACCTTCCCACAAACCCGTGAGCTCTATTCTCTTGTCTCACCAATTCATGATCACAAGACAATGATCAAATTGTGCCTTCGTTCATCTCAATTCTAGAATTTGAGATTTAGTCACTTGTCCTTTTCCTAAATTAACTCGCACTAGAAGACAAGAAACTCGCCTTCCACTTCAGCGCATTAGTTAACTGTTTCATAACTTGTCCTAACTTTTAGGAACGAATCCTAAATTATAGGAATCCGTCTTAACTTATAGGGAACTTGAGCATGCTAAGGAGAAACTCATTTTGGTCCCTTTGATTAAGGAATTAATTCAGGATCGCTTTCTAGCTATTATTTTCAACATGATATTTCGTCAAACATTCTTTCTACAACGATATGTTAGATGGACATTGACAATAAAACTCTTACTAAATCACCTAAAGTCTCTTCTATAATGAATCAACCTCCTAATGCTCCTACCACTATGCCACACAATAGTGTTAAAGATATTCCTCCATCTACACTAGAAATACCAAGGCTTGTGCTCAAATGGGCTTTCTCTACTATTTCAGATTGCCAATTTCATACCTAAAGGTGAACTTGGTCCTCGTTGGCATACACAAGCTCCTCTCACCAAGATCAACACCAACAAAGACTCTTCTACTTATAATCAAGCCAAAAGCTCTCTTGAATGGGAAACAACTATGGTTGTTGAGTATGAGACTCTAATCAAAAATCAAAGATGTGTATTGATTCTTTCACATGAAGTTAAGAATTGTGTTGATGCATAAATTGACAAGCGTAAGGGCGGGCTTGTTGTGAAATGTTCCTCACAAAAAGGTATTGAAACCTTTGCTTTGGTTGACAAGATGGCCTCTATCTTGTGTGATTTTATCTATAGATGCTTCACGAATATGGGAAGTTCATTAGAGGGATGTCAAAAGTGCTTTCCTTCATGGTGATCTTCAAAAGGAAATTTATATGTAGCAACCACCAAGGATTTTTCAAGAAGGTTCAACACCATTGGCCTACTAACATAAGAAAACTTTATATGGACTAGAGAAAACTTTTTCGAACATTGTATGAAAAGAAACACACATTTTTATTGGTTGTGAATTTTCTCGATGGAAGTGTGACCTTAGTCTCTACATTTGTCATCGGGGTAATCATTATTATTCTGCTCTATGTGGATGATTTCATTCTACACAATAACTCAATGTCTCATATTAAAGAACTAAAATGATGGCTTCAACAGTCATTTGAATTAATTGATCTTGGACTACTTCACTACTTTATAGGTGATTGATCTCAAAGATCTCTCTCTCTTAACCTCAATGTGATTTTCAATGAAGCTTCAAGGTGGAGGACTATAGATAAATTAACAACCTAGTTGCCACTGGGATGAAGTTTCTACAAATTGTACCTTACTCATACTCAACCAACTATTGTATTTGTTGTTAATGTGTCCCTAGTATTTGCAAGAACGTCATGAGAGTAATTGATAAGTGGTCAACAATACTTTGTGTTATTTGAAGGGAACCACTCATATGGGAATCCATTATGCAATAAGAGACCCTATTCATCTTCAAGGATTCTCTACTATAAATTGGGCCAATGATGTTGATGGGCATCACTTCACCTTTACATACTTGTTTAGTCTTGGTTCTGGACCAATTTACCGATGTTCTAAGACACAACAAATTGTGATTCTACCATCTACAAAAGCTAAGTATGTCAATGCTCTATCGACCAAAAAGCATCATATCTAGATGAGGAACATCAAAAATATAAACATGTTTAGCTTTGAACGCACTATATTTGTCATCTCTATGCTTTGGGCCATATTAGACTCATGTTTGTTCCTTCAGTCATTTAGCACGCTGATATCTTCACCAATATCTTGTCAAGATCCATCTTTTCTATTTTGAGGCATCATACTAGTGGGGAAGCTTTCAATTTAGGGGAGATGTTACAACATAATGGCATCTCTTTACAGCCCCAATCAAGCTTAAGGGGGGTTGTTGGAACTATTGGTGCTAATTTGTATAGATGGCCACAACTCATGTATCATTATTACTTGTAATTATGGTTAAGGTCATATTATTTATTCATTTAATGTATTACTAGTTATAATTAAGGTTGACCTAGCCAAACTTCATATGTAGGCTCCATAAACCTATTGTGACATGTGCCCTTGTTTTATGGAGCCACAACCCCCTCATGACAAGAGACCTCACTCGTCTCATCTTATGATCTTGTTGATCTACAGTACCATGTGTTATAAGCCTAAGGACGCTTAACTTTGCCATTTTCTTTCTTGTGATTGGCATTTTTCTCTTGGGCACGGTTGTGTATTTTTCTTTTTAATGGTTGTGCTTGGCTTTTGGAATCTCTCACTTGCACAAGAGACCTATCCCTATCTAGCAAAATTTTAGTGGTATTTGGCCCCATCAATTCTTTTATTGATCCTTTAAAATCTCAACACTAATGCAATTGAACATGGAGAATGAGCTAACCTTGCTATAACATAGATTTTAATTAAATGAAAGTTTCCCTTCAACATAAGTACTCACCTACATTTTGGATTAAGTTGTATGCAATCAAAAATAAATTAGTAAGGTACAAGCAACTTGTTTCTAAGGAGCTTTGTACATGTTCCTAACGTGAGACAATGAGAAAATTAACACATCTAGCTTTTGTCAACACGATACTTCAAGTGCTTGACATAAGCACACACAAATTGATTAAATGTAAAATATGATGCATTTTCATAGAACACATATAATAGAATTTTAGCACTAATAAAATCTTCATTGACCACAGACAGAATTTCTATTATAACATATGGCTAAAACTTAAATTCATGCTCAAAAGCATCTTTGTCTTAGTTGGTAGGTCTTCCATGATATGGACTTCTTTAAAAGGATATCAATTTCACGAGAAAAGAAAAGATTATTATCGTTGGAAGTATGATGTGTAGTGCCATTAATGAAGGCATTGGGATGCCAATGAAGAGAAAGGTAAGAGGTTGAAGGACATGAAGAACAAGAATTAATATATTATTTGCTTAATGATGGGAAACTAAATAATATTGAATAATCTAGAGAATTGATCTACATGGATTGCACCCTTCAACTTTCATCTCAAAAATCACAATGGCTAAAAGGTAAGGGTCACCCAACATACAGGATGAAAATGGAGCCCCCTAATCTATAGCAAGCTTCCCTCTAGTTGGAAAATTGAACAATATAGAAAGTCTAAGTTCCTAAGGATCCAAAATTTGTATAGGTTTTTTGAGGATTTGGATTGATTTAGAATTTGGAAAAACTCCTAAGGGTATTGCTCCACCATGCACGAATCTTGGAAGATGATAGAACTTCGATCATGCCTAAAATTTC
The DNA here is from genome assembly GCA_031772625.1 of Pinus tabuliformis. NCBI lineage: Eukaryota > Viridiplantae > Streptophyta > Pinopsida > Pinales > Pinaceae > Pinus > Pinus tabuliformis. The sequence goes on along the minus strand of CM062817.1, from coordinate 1,493,588,377 downwards.
TTTGGATTCTTATCAAATTTTTTACCAAAAAGAGGGTTTATTTGCTCCAAAATTAGCTTACTTTGAAAGAATCAACGTGTTAGAGTGAGAGAATTGAAGAGAATAGCTTTGTTGAACTATTATCCTAAAATACAAAAAAAAATGAAAATGAACCAAAGCTTTGAGAGAAATGAACTTAAAGCTATCTTGATTAAGGTCATTAATAATGATGCCATCTATTGCCACACTCTAAGTCACCGAGTTCAATTTCCAGTTAGAAATCAACATCAATGAATTTGCAAAAATAAAATAAGCCAAAAGCATTTGATAAAATTTTCCATCAAGTTCACAAGTGTGTGTGTGTGTGGTTCTACTCTGATCAAGGTTCGAGTCTTGTTGAATCCTACAAGGTTACCAACAATCACTAAAGGAAGCTAATCATGATCATCCAAGGCCTCCCTGCAACCCATAATCAAAGAATCACATCAATGGGTGCAATAGGGCCATATCCATTAATATGGAGCTCAAAGATCGCAAACAACAAGGTGGGGAGGTATTTGTCCGCCATACAGGTCCAAGTATACCACAATAGCTCAGATTTAAACTCCTACTCAAAATCTGAATCAGTCTAAGGGTCAACTCAAACTCAAACTAAAAATGACGTCAACGTTTTGGTTTACACTAAATATTTAAATTTTAATCAAGATATATATTTTAAAGACTCCAAACCACAATAGACAAAATATGCAAAGTCTCCTCATGTATATACCATGTAAGGGTGGATATATCAAAACAGTACCAAGCGCAATGTTGAAAATGCTTGTTATTGATGTCAAAGGTTGTCCAAACCAATGTTGGACAAAGCGGGGACGAAGTGGGTGCGTTTTTTGGAAGCGAAGCATCAGAAGCATCATTTTCCAAAAATCCTCCAAAGAAAAGCATCCCGAAAGCATCTATTATATATCTCATTGCATTTATATTCAAAAAAAAATCCAAACTACCAAAATAGTTGTAGAATATATCAAAGCATGCATACTGTAGACAAATCAAGATAGAAATGGCATCCACAATACATTAATGATTAATTATTCGAGCATCAACCATCTAGAATCTAGATTATTCTCCTCTCGTCTACCTTTGCCTCTACATCAATTATTTAGGGATATCAGTCAACATTGCCCAATTTTGATCAAACTGCCTAATCCAAGCGTTATAATATGGTAGAAAAAGCTTAACATGCCTAATCAATGATTTTGACTTGAGTGAAGGGTACATTTTTGCTAAGGCCATGACAAAGGAATTCAAAAATCAACACCACCAACACTGGGGTACATATAGGGCTTGGTGCTCTTGATTAAATGCCAATCACATACACTCATACATGATATAATTTAATCAAATGCTACAATCCCATTGATCCTGAAATCCTGAAAATTGTTAAGTCTGTTGAATTTTGAATGGGATATGAAATTATATTTTCGCCATTTGAAGTCCGATGAGATTGGAAACACTCTCAAACATCTTGAGTCATTTCATGGTAATGTCAAAAATTTAAGTAAATGGATGAAAATGAAAGAAGAAGATTTACTTTAAAAATTTAGCATTATCATTAGGGAGGATCTAGGAAGATTCTACAGAGCATCAAAGGAGCACCTTGGGAGTGTCCAGGAAGCACAGTTTTTCACATAGTAGTTTGAAAATTCCAACAAAAAAAAAACAATGCCCCTTCGAACCATGCGAGAGATTTCTGCAAACCATGATGAAACCACAATTTGGGCCTGCGGGACCGTGCCAGAATTCTGGTTCGAGCATACACAATTGTAGTTTGGAACCGTCACGGTTCCAAAAGTCTAAGAAGCGTGAATTTTCGGCATAAACCTCTCCTACTTGGCACTCAATTATGCCACCTCCTCTCTCTCTCTCCTTGATGGCACTCGTACCTCTCTCTCTCTCACTCAATGATGTGTTATTCTCTCTCTTAATGGATTCAATGTAACTCCTCTTACACCCTCTTACACACATTAAAGTAACGTTATAAAAAGATTCTCTTACACACTCTTCAATGCACATGTAACTCCTCTTAATAGCATGATTTATTAAGGCATACGTACTCCTCCTTATGGCATGATTTACATATGCAAGACTCCTCCCCAAATGGAAAATGTGAGTTACTCCTCAAGGCACGCGATGTTACTCCTCAAATTGCTCCTCCTCACGTCATGCATACCTCCTTCCTCCTCCTATATATGTGTGTGCTTCTCATCCTCTCTTCGCACTCACTTGTGCATTGTGAATGGAGAGTACGAAGACTAATGAAGAATTGTGAAAGAGAGAGAAAGGATCTTGAAGAGTAAGAGCAAATCTTGGTGAGCCAAAGTGATTTAGTGTATGCATCAGCTAATGCTATCAGAGGTCTTCTTCAGATTTGGGTGAACATCTTCATTCTCTCATTGTATTTTGTATCTTTGTTGAACAATTGATTTCTAATAAAAGAAGAATCTAGTTGGGTTTTGCCCTAGTCATTGGACCTGAATTCTTTGTGTCTCCTTGTGTTCTTGGTTGTCTTTTGTTTTGCATATGGTTTATATGGTGTATGTTCTATCTACAATTGCTTAACTAATAGTGCAGAATAAAGAAGTATTGGTATAAATAATTGTTGCAGCATAGAACTTTAGAATTTCAACATAGTATCAGAGCTTTGGTGAAGACAAGTCCAAGAAATCAAGAGCTTCTCCCTTTTCATTTTCTGCAGAAATATCAGTTGTTACCCTAACTCGTTTTCTACTGAAATTTATCTTGTCCCTTCTATTTGTAGTCCCATTTCTACTAAAAAAATCACTTATTGTCTCTTCTATTTGCAACTCATTTTTTGCTGAAAAAACACTTGTTGTCCACTCTATTTACAACCCATTTTCTATTGAAATATCAAGTGTTGTCCATTCTATTTGCAGCCACTTTTCTGCTAAAATATCACTTGTTCTTCCTTCTACTTGTTGCTCATTTTCTGCTGATATATCTCCTCTCTTTTGTTGCTGAAATATCTCATTTACTGTTGAAATATTTCTTGTTGTCTCTTCCTATTAGCTGCTGAAATTTTGAGCAAATCAAGATGTCTTCCTCTTACTTTAAGAATGAAGAGAAGTTGGTTGATGCATCAAACTTCTTCCCTTGGAAGGCCATATTGGATATTACTCTTGAGGAACATGATGTTTTGGTGTATGTTGGAGGAGAGGTAGTAGAACCAGCAGAAAACTCTAATGTTGCTATCAAGGTCAGATACAAGAAAGGAGAAGTCAAGGCTAAAAAGATTATCCTTGATTCTCTTGGAGACCACCTCATCACTTATGTCTCCAATTTGAAAAAAGTCAAGGAAAGGTATGACAAGTTGATTGGAATGTATCAAGTGAACAACTTGAGTTCAATTCTTGCTCTGAATAATCAGCTCAAGGATATTACGATGAACAAAGGAGAGATCATTCAAGTGGAATTCATGAGGATATCAAAGATCAAAGATCAGTTGTCAACTTCTGGTGAAGTTTTTTCTGATAAAGAGTTGGTGTTGATTACGCTTGGAGGACTTCCTTCTTCTTAGGAAACTTTTATTACTACCATCAGTAATAATGACAAGTTTCCTACATTTGATGAGCTTCTGGGAAAGTGCAATCAACAAGAGACCAAAATGATTTCCAGAGGAAGAATTCCCAAGCATGAGGAGAGAGAACCGACTGTCTTTGTTGTCCAAGGCAAGAAGAAGAAAGGATGAAGAGGCCATAATTATTCAAAGAAACCTACTCCCAACGGGTCCTCTAAATCAAGCAGAGAATTATCAAACGTCCAATGTTACAACTGCCATAAGAGTGGCCATTATGTTCGTGATTGTCCAGAAAGGAGAAGAGCACCAAGATCCAACTTCAACAATCGATCCAAAAAATTTGATTATAGAAGAAGAAGAGAAGCTCTTTCTTCTCGTAAAGAGAGATTTTGTCCTTCAAAGAACCCAAGGTGTGATAACAATGTCGTTGAAACACAATCAGAATACTTTCTTGTTTCTTCTCTTTCTAGTTCCTCTCTTGCAGATTCCCGTGATGGTTGGTTGATAGTGGTGCCTGAAGGCACTTTACTAGTTATAAAGAAGTGCTCTCAAATCTAGTTGAGAGGGAGACAAATTTGAAAAGCATTCTTGGAGATAACTCTACATATCCTATAAAAGAATCTAGTTTTGTTTCCTTCCATCTGGATCAAGGTAAAACTATTTCACTTCAACAAGTTTTGTATGTACCTGGTTTGAAAAAGAATATTGTATTCATATATGCTTTAGAAGATAAAGGAATGAAAGTTACTTTTATAAATGGTAAAGTTCTCACTTGGTCAATGATATATAGCATGAGAGATGCCTTCACTCTAGGATCAAGATGTGAAGGTTTGTACGAAGTCAATGGAAGACTAATTCATGTGTTGATCCATGACAACAATCATCAAAGTAAACTTCGGCACCGATGGTTCACTCATTTGCACTATAAAGCATTACCTCATGTGAGAAAGATGGTATCCAGAATGTCAGAGATCAAATTTGATCATGATGGTGTTTGTCAAGGGTGCGCTAGTGGAAAGCAAGTGAAGGGACCATTCTCTTCAAGCAAAAGCAAACCTCGTCAGGTACTGCATCTTGTACATTCTAATTATGTGGACCAATGCCTATAACTTCTCTTGGTGGTTACTTGTATTATATAATCTTTGTGGATGATTTTTCTCGCAAGACATGGATTTATTTTCTGAAAAATAAAAGTCAAGCATTTAACATGTTCAAAGATTACAAAGCTCTAGTAGAAAAACAAACTAGAAAGAAAATTAAAATCTTCAGATCTGACAATGGAGAAGAGTTCACTTCCAATGATTTCAATGACTTCTACAAAGAAGCTAGAATCAGAAAAGAGACCATTGTTCCATATAACCCAGAACAAAATGGTTTGGCCAAGAGAAAGAATAGAACTATCATGGAAGTAGTCAAATCTATGTTGCATGATCAGAAACTGCCAAAGTTTCTATGGGGAGAAGCTACGAACACAGTCATTTATGTACAAAATAGATCTCTTCACCGTGCCCTAAACAACAAGAAAAGAGGAACATGCTGGAAGCTTCAGCTAAGAAAGGTACGTTTGTTGGTTATTGTGAGAATTGTAAAGGTTACAGAATATACATACCTAGTCAAAGAAATATATAATTTAGCAGAGATGTAACATTTGATGAAGATGCAACGCTTGGAAAGGCAAGAGACACTCCTCTTCTTCCTGCTAATGTTGATGGACAAGATGATGTATTTGAAATACAAGAAGATCTTGACACTGAAACTGATCTTGCGAATGAACCTAAGGAGCCCATGGACCCCTTGGATCCTCCTCCATGTGATCCCCTTGCTAGAAAGAGGCCATTATGGCTTCAGGACACTCTTTAAGATGCAAACATGCTTCCCCCGAAGGAACCTTCAAAGAAAGCAAGAAACCATGTCGGTTCCAAGGATATGTTGTAGCCATGAGCAACATTATTCAAGCTGAACCATGCACTTTTGAAGAAGTTGTGAAAGATCAAGTGTGGAAAGATGTAATGGCTAAAGAATATGAGTCCATCATTCATAATGTATTGGAAGCAATTCCAAGACCCCAAGGTAAATCTATTGTGTCTTCTAAATGGTTGTATAAAATTAAACATGGTGCAGATGGCAGTATTGAAAAATATAAAGCTAGATATTTGACCATAGGTTTCTCTCAAAAAGAGATAATAGACTATGATGAGATCTTTGCACCGGTTGCCCGTTATACAACCATTTGTTCCATTGTGGCTCTAGCTGTGAGCCAAGGATGGTCTCTTCACCAAATGGATTTGAAGACTGCTTTTTTGGATGGCTACCTCAAGGAAGAAGTATTTGTGGAACAACCACAACGCTTTGAAGTACATGACCAGAAAAATTCATGTGTGTAGACTAAAGAAAGCCCTCTACGGTTTAAAACAAGCTCCAAGAGCTTAATATGCCTGCATTGACAGCTTCTTGATGAAGCTCGGTTTTACTAGAAGTAATGCAGATCCAAATCTTTTTTCAAGACAGTCCAAGGTATGCCTTTGAATTTGGTATTGTATGTTGATGATTTATTTATGCCCGGTAGTGAACCTCTTATTCTCTAGTGTAAGAGGGAGTTAGCTTTCGAATTTTAAATGAAAGATCTACATTTAATGCACTACTTTCTGGGTCTGGCAAAAATTGGTGAAATTTTCCTTTCTCAAGGAAAATATGTTGTCAAGCTACTAGAAAGATTTGATATGATAGAATGTAAATCCATGAATAATCCAATGGAGATGAACTTCAAGAAGTTGTGTGGTGAAGTTGCAGGTCCTAATTTGAAAAATCCTTCTAAGTATCGACAACTGAATGGGGCACTAACGTTCTTAGTGAACACTAGACCAGACATATGTTTTGCGGTCAATACTCTGATCCAATATATGATTAAACCATTTCATACACATTGGCTTGCTACAAAGCATGTGGTGAGATACCTGCATGGGACCATCAATCTGGTATTGAAATATATTTTCGGTGATATAAGACTACATGGATACTCGGATGTTGATTGGATTGGTAACTCTACTGATAGAAAAAGAACATCTAGGTGTTTCTTCAGCTTAGGATCTGCCATGATATCTTGGATGAGTAGGAAGCAAAAGTCTGTAGCCCTCGACACAACTGATGTTGAGTACATTGTTGCTAGCATGGCTAGTTGTGAGCCAGTATGGCTGAGGAAGCTCTTTACAGAGTAGTTTGAGCATGTGCTAGATACGACAGTAATTTACTGTGACAATAAGAGTGGGATTCAACTTGCAGAAATCTCGTGTTCCATGACAAGTCCGTGCATATTGAGATCAAATATCACTATATCCGAGTTATGGTGTAGAGAGGTGCAGTAAGACTCCATCATATAGTAATTGATGGCTAGATCATCAACATTCTTACCAAGCCTTTGCCGAAAGGGATGTTCTTGGTTTTCAAAGAGCAACTTGGACTGACGGATGTGACCCTTCCTAGAGAGGGTGGTCATGGATGATGTGACTTGGCTGTGTGAGATCCTTGTCATGTGTTGACAAGTAGATCCTCCCAAGCAAAGATGAGACTTGGTTGAGCAAGATCCTTATCATGTGTTGACAAGTGGATTCCCCCAAATAGAGATGAGACTTGGTTATGCAAGATCCTTGTCATGTGTTGACAAGTAGATCCCCACAAGCAAAGATGAGACTTGGTTGAGTGAGATCCTTGTCATGTGTTGACAAGTGGATCCCCCCCAAGCAAAGATGTGACTTGGCTATGTGAGATCCTTGTTAAGTGAGTTATACCCCCACGCAGAGATATGACTTGGTTGTGCAAGATCCTTGACAAGTGGGTTACTCCCCCAAGCAGTGATGAGACTTGGTTGTGCGAGATCCTTGTCATATGTTAGCAAGTGGCAATCCCCCCAAGTGAATATAGGGTGACGGATGAATCACCCTTATGATGATTCTTCTTCATTAGATTGTAACATCATTATTCCAAAGCAGAGATTACAGAGATCCATGTGTCAGAAATAAATTTCTCCCTAACGGAGAGGGAGTGTTGAAAATTGGTCGCAGAGGGATGAATTTCCTTGAATGAAATTTCATTTCTGAATATTCTAGAGTGACATTCTATAAATAGAAAGTCATGTCTATCATTGCAACCATGACTTTCCAAAGTTAGTAAGTCACCTTGTTTCAATTGGCAATCATATATATATGATGGAAAATCACTTAACTTATCCTTAATCAATCTCAATTGTTTATTTTTAATCATCAATATATTTAATATTATTATTATTATCTTTATGATACTATAATATTATTATTATTAAAGTGAAATTACATGTAACCTCTCCTACTTGGCACTCAATCATGCCACCTCCTCTCTCTCTCTCCTTGACGGCACTCGTACCTCTCTCTCTCACTCAATGATGTGTTATTCTCTCTCTTAATGGATTTATTGTAACTCCTTTTACACCCTCTTACACACATTAAAGTCTCATCATAAAAATATTCTCTTAAACACCCTTCAATGCACATGTAACTCCTCCTCTTAATAGCATGAGTTACTAAGGCATGTGTACTCCTTATGGCATGAGTTAGAGATGCAAGATTCCTCCCTAAATGGAAAATGTGATTTACTCCTCAAAGCATGCAATGTAACTCCTCAAATTGCTCCTCCTCAAGTCATGCATACCTCCTTCCTCCTCCCATAAATGTGTGTGCCTCTCATCCTCTCTTCACACACTTGTGCATTATGAAAGGAGAGTACGAACTTGAGAAAGAGAGACTTAGAAAGACCACAGAAAAATTGTGTGTGTGTGTGTGTGAGAGAGAGAGAGAGAGAATCTTGAAGAGTATAAGCATATCTTGGTGAGCCAAAGTGATTCAGCATATGCATTTGCTATTACTATCAGAGATCTTCTTCAGTTTTGAGTGAACTTCTTTCTCACATAGTATTTTGTATCTATGTTGAACAATTGTTTTCTAATAGAAGAATTTGGTTGGGTTTTCCCCTTGTGGGTTTTGCCCTAGTCATTGGACCTAAATTCTCTGTGTCTCCTTCTATTCTTGGTTGTCTCCTATTTTGCATATGGTTTATATGGTGTATGTTCTATCTACAATTGCTTCACTGATAGTGCAGAAGAAAGAAGTTTTGGTATAAGTAATTGTTGCAGCATAGAACTTCAGAATTTCAAACTAATTCCATAGGAATGAGGAGATATCAAATATTTTGTCAAGATGACCCAACCAAAGTACAAGCAGACCCCATTTGGATACCCTATCTTTGAAGGCACTTTTACTCCAATTACCTAGCCCAAATGGGAGCATAGGATACATGGTTAAAAGCTTATAGCCTTATTCTGAGACCTTTCCAACGATTTATGGCATGTCTTCTAACTCCTCACGGTTGAGGAGAAATGATTTTTTGAATATTCACTATACATTCTGCCAGTTGCACCACTTGACCCTAACCCAACATCCAAACACACTATAAATAGGCATGAGAAAGGCATTTCTAACCACTTGACTCAAGCATTTGGTTATGTTTTAGGAAAGTGAAGGAGCAAGTTTGAAGTTCATAGTACATACCTCATGAATCGAGAAGATCTGAAGTGAAGCCGAGTTGAAGCAACTTTCTGTGGAAGGATTTTGGCACATTCTTTGAAGAGCTTTTGGCATTGTTCTTGTTAGGGTTTCTAGTTTGTTTGAGGTTTATTTTTGAAGGTTGAGTACATGTGACTTTGGAGGCCAAGTAGAACGAATTTTGTCCCTGTAGAGGCCAAGTTCCAAGCATGTCTTGAGGCCGAGTTCCAAGCATGTCTTAAGGCCCAGTTGCAGTTTTGATTTGAGGGTCGAGTTCTTGTAGAAAAAAACACCTACAAGCTAATAACCCCTTGTAGGCAATTCATCAAACACTTAGCTAAACTCTGATTTCTGACTCCAATAAATATTCAGCAGTAATGTATTAAATTCCAACACATTCAACAACTATTTATAAGCAGAAATACAAATAACTAAGTCTGAAAATTATTTGCAGCGGAAATGAACAACAAACAATCACACCATTTGACACAATATTTTTGGGCAATGCCCTTGGAAAAACCCTGAAGGGAAAACCAGTCACAAGAGGGAAATCTTATTAATGAGCTCACAGAAAATTACAATGAATTTTACAGCAGAAATTTCTAGCAATAAATTCCTTGTACTTATCTCACAAATCTGCCTCAAACTTTGTGCACTTTTTCATCCTCGAAAGAAGTGCCAAACAGTTGTATTACATGCAACTTCTTTTCTAGAATTCTAGGTAGATTTATAAGTACCAGTTTTACAATATTGTACAACATTCACACAACAAAAACCAACACCTCAAAATTTGTACCTCATGCCTTGATTTTTGTGTTTATTAAATGTTGTACGGACCTGTAACAATTTTGTATGGATCTACATTGTACAACATTTCTAATGTTGTACTTCCTCCTCGAAATGCATGCCAAATCCCTAGAATTTGATCTGTCTTTTAACTGCAATAAATGCTGGTAAGGTGCCTTGGGATTTGTGCTCTTTCACCCAATCTCTCCTCCACAATTTTCTTCAGCTCTCCTTTTTCCCCTCTCCTCATTAAAATGCTCATTAATGAGTCAATGTTGCCCCATCTCCTTTTATAAACTCATTAATTACTAGAACCCTCACCTTTGATGTCAATGGCCAAGATTAAATCTTGCCATTTCAAGATCAACAATTGCGACTTAATCTCTCATTGAGATGACTTAAGTCGCTTTTAGAAAAAGCCACTTTCTAACTTTATAAATTAATTAAGTCACTTTTATTCATTAAATATAAAAATCCACTTTATAAATAAAGTGTCTACGAAGTGGCATTTTCTCAGTCACTTCTGCAAGCTAGGTATCACCACTGCAGAAGTACCCTCAAGCTACAATTTCTAACACTCACTCTTAATGTGGGAGGTACTTTTGGGATGTCCACCACCTCTGAGATCTGACTTCAAGTTCATAACATTGTTCATTGTAGCAGCTCCCTCTAACCCATGTGTTATCCATCATAACCCTTGGAGTTAGTGTTTGAGTCAATTGATCAAGTTAGTTAGGTTTTGAGTTTTCTTAAAATAAAATTCATGTACAAAAAGTCCATTTGGTCATATAGGCAATTTGTAGGTTCATTTTGAGTTTAAGTGGGACATCATCATAAAGGTTAAAATCCACTTACATATGTCTCGGGCTTATCTGGTCATGATTATTATTTTTTTATAGTTTAGCAGATTTTCGCAGCAACTCCAGTTATGGAAACCGAGGTTTTGCTATGGAAGTTCCTGACACTTCTGTAGCAGATCCGTCTCTTCAAACACTTGTCCCGCTACTTCCGTAGCAGATCCGTCTCTTCAAACACTTGTCCCACTACGAAAGTCTGTTGTTGTGGTAACGGTATAATTTTTGAAAGGGATTATGGTCAGAGTCACGATGGGTTATGATTACATGCTATTTGTCTTTATCCATCATTCCCAAAACGCGTACACCATATAACTTCATTCCTATATCGTTTTCTTTCCACTTTAAATTTCTCTTGTTGTCATAAACTTGGTCTTATTGCCATTCGAACTGCTTTTGCTATCAAAAGCTCGGTTTTACTTTCATGTGAGTTGGTCTTGTTGTCCTTAGGATAGGTCTGTTGGTGTCAATAGCTAGTCTAGTTGTCTTTAGGGTAATTTGCAGGTGAGAAGCAGCTCTCAACGTGTTGAAGCTATGGTAGCACATAAAAAACAATATAAAGGAGGCTCAGTTGTGAGATATGAACCAATGGATATGAAACTACTGGAGGAGGACCCTGCCTTCACTCAAGCATTTGCCAACGTGGGTTGCCTTCATTTATGTCAGAAGTTGCAGGGTTACCATGGTCAAATTGCCAAAGACTTTGCTATCAATTTCTCAGGGACAAGTCAAAGCCTTAGAGACTCAAATTGAAATAATCAAAGCTGAGCTTTTAGAGAAAGGTCTCGAGATTCTTGCTGAAATAGAAGCCACCCCTTGAAAATGGTAACATTCTTAATTTTTGCCTATGCTATGTTTAACCAATAATTTTAGTAGTATACAGGGTTGTACAGGCTATTAGAAATGACATGGAGGTGGAAGAAATCATGAAAAGGCAAAATCTCAGAAAGTTGACAATTTCGTAGCAAATCCCCATATTGAAGGTGAATATTTGCTACGAAATTGTTGTAGCTTTTCATGGATGAAAAAGCAAGTTTAAACCTCGGATAAGGGAGTGTAAATGGCATGTGTTTAGCTAATAAACATCAATGAAGACATTAGCACTGTCAGAAAGGTCAAATAGCTAGCAGAAAGGTGTTTTTTGAAATTTGCTACCAAAATTTGCTACGGAAATTCTGGAAATGACTATTTTAGTAGTCAACTTCGAGCTAACTTTCTGATCAAATGAAAAGGAATTTTGCAAAACTGAAGGAGGTTTTTGTTCAGCACGAGCTGATCTACAAAAGCCTTTCTCAATTTTTACACAGACATTAGTGTTATATTTGAGGCCTATTTTACAAATTTTTCCTATCTAGATTTGTTACAGAAATTTTGAAATTCAACTTGGTGGAGGTCCAGGTCAGCAAAGTCAACCAGGTTAGCACATCCTCAAGGCAAGAGCACAATAGCAATCCATCACATTCAACAGTTGGTTGGAATCGATAAGGTTCATCAACAAAATTTTGTTGAGCTCATAAATGATGGAAGAACCTTATTTGTATTGAAATTGTGTAAAACAGAAAAAAATCCCTACAAAGGCTCAATGTTTTGTAAGTCAAATAGATTAGGTCTCTTAGTTGTTGATCGAATCTAGCCTAGGTGGCAGATTTTGTAAAGGAGAACTCACTCTTACAAGTTGCCCTTACCAAGAGAAGTTAGCCCAGTTTGAGGCTATTCGACCTCCACGGAAGCATGTATACAGAAGTCGCTCAACCTCATTTGGATATACATTTGATCTGCAGAAGACAAGTTTGATCTAAAGCAAGGAACAAGAAGGAAGCAAGGGCAAAGGTCTAGAAAAGAGAAGTATCTCAAGGAAGAAATGAAATTCTGATTTGTGTGCACATTTATGCCCACACTTGCAAAGGAATTAGGATTTTTGCAAGTGTTACAGAACACAAAAGTTGCAAATCGAAGTTGCAAACTTGGATAGAAGGTCGAGACTCTAATTTGACCAAGTTTGATTCTCATTAACCTTGAAGACCTTGACTTGGTTGAAGGAAGATCTCTTGGAAGGCTGACACGTGTAACAAGGTTAGGGTTTATGTTGTTTCTAGGGCCAAAGTTGCATATTTCAAGTAGAAGGATGAAATTCTGAAGTAGAGCAGATTGGAAGAGATTTGACCTTTGTTAATTTGGTCAATATTTTACTTGTTCAAAAGTAATCTTTAGAGGGTTGACTTGGTGGTTGGAGGAGGTTTGACTTTGGTCTTTGTGTCTTGGTTTTCTCATTTGATTAGATTCTATAAGAAGAGAAGAGATTATTTTGGGTTTTCCCATTGGAGGGGTTTTTCCCTAGCTTGGAGCCTATATTTTGTGTCATTTGTCTTTTATGGTCTTTATGGTTTATGATCTTGATAATTTTGATAAATAGAATTTAATAAAGAACACGAAGAAGCTAATTAAAGTTAACATGTAATTATTAAGGATAAGGAGAATTGTTTGAATAGTTTCCCTACTATATTCTCCAACACATATGGGGGTCAAGTACCATGTGGAATCCTTTCATAGCTCAATGCTCGTCTTTGAAGGGGCAACATTGTGTCATGAAGGTCAAAACTACTCTATGAATGGGGTACAACGACCACTGGAGTGTTGCTAAAATGGATCAAACCCATCTTTCAAGGGTTCATTGTTGTTGTGACAACACCACGTAATAAAAACCTCTCAAGATCAAGTGAGCTCAATAATCATTTGGGACAATAACCATTAAAGCATTATAGTGGGCCATATCTAATGCTAAGGGCACAATAATACTTCACACAAAACTCAGCTTCAAATTTATATCTAGATCATAACCTCTAAAGTTACCTCACTTATATTAGGGATGATTAGATCAACAACCCTATTAAGTGTTTCCAACGCCCAAGGGGAGTGACATGTCCCAAGTTAGCCCATTAATCCATGGTTGTGAGTGGTAATGATGGTTACAGAGTGCGAAAGACTTCAAGTCAGGTGTCACAGCCATGTGACCAATTAATGGGGGTCCAAAATCATGTGTGTAGATGCAAGGAGGGCACAATTTTAGAGGCATGAGTTACCCCTTTCCTTGGCCTACTTTTTCCACCCCTCTAGTGCACCTTTTACTTTGAATGATTTGTCTATATTTGGCGCATAACTTAGGAGTCGAAGCTTGCTTTTGTATTTTCCAACATCCCTTTTGAGATGTAGCGGTTTCTCGCTCATCAACGTTGGAACTTTCAAGACTTCCTTTCTTTAGATGGAGCATTAAATACTTGAGGAACTAGCTGATGGCTAATGAAGGGGATAGAACTCATGCTAGGCTTTTTCCCATGTACTAAATAATGTCCCAGCCATCTTTTGCATTTTACATTTTTCTTTCATTGGCTTTATATGCTTTTAACTTTCTTTTAGTTGCATCAACCTCTGAGGCCAAGTTTCCCGAAACTCATGATAAAAGTTGACAGGTCAAGTTTGATGGGTGAGGATCTAACTCACTCCTAATATTTTATTATTGTTGGACTTGTCATGGAGATAGTTAGGCAAATAATGCATTTTATTGTAATAGACACTTATTCTATATAAAGAGGAGTTTCTCTCCACTTCCTTTGTGATATGTGAGTTGGGAATTAAAAAATTGTCGATGTATTGGAGCTTAGGAATTGAAGCTGAATAAAGTTCCCTTGTACTATCAAGATTGATGACAAATGAAGACATGAGCAAGGTTACTTGGGAACGGGAGCGAAAACAGGGAGCGGGAGCGGGAGCGGAAGCAAGAGGGGGGAGCGACATTTTCAAAAGCTCCCAGTTTGGGAGCGAATTTTTATATAATAGATAATTTTTTATATTTTGATGCATATATGTCAACAAAAGCATGTAGAATGATGAATTAGATATAAAAAGCTTAATAACATCGATTGAACCATATAACATGAATCATCTGGATGTTATAATCTTCATCAACCATGTCCACAAGTTAGTAACATACAACATATTGAGTATCACGATTCATCAATCTTAAAGTTTCAAGCTTTCAAAATTCAATATAAAACACTTATCATCATTGATCAGCACAGTTGTACTTGTAAACTAAGTGTAACCATTACAACAAAGTATAATTAACATGAAATGAAACAACTTTCAACTTTCACAAAGCATCATATTCATAATTCATTACCAATGAGTTAAAATTGCCAACTTCAAACTTCAAACTTCAAACTTAAATTGTCATATATTGTTTACAAAAAATATCATAATAAATATGAAAGAGTCAACAACTATTAAAACTACTAGAAACTAGAAAAGACAAGTGAATCTATTATCTACAGCTTCCTCTTGCCACGAGAAATGTCTAATTTATGAGGATGTCAATATAGTGCCATCCTCCAAATTATCGTCCTCTGGTCATTGTCGCAAATTTTATATGTTGGATCCTCATAAGCCCAATCACAATAATGACTCAACAACCTAAAGTTGTAGTGCATATAAACCAAGCTTTCTATCTGGTTTTCATCGAGTCTGTTTCTTCTCACATTATGTATGAAACTGTAGGTGCTCCAACACCTCTCTGCAAAAGAAGTATTTACAACCTGTGAGAGAACTTTTTTTACCAATTTTGGCAAAAGTCCCATGCCCCCATATGCTTCCCACAATGTGAGAGCATCAAATCTGTCTCTATCTTCCACTGCATGCAAAGAACCAAACAAACCAGTGCAACTGAAGTATCTGCCTAATTCAAAATGCAAATTAGCACACTCCTCCTTATCAAGTACCAACTTGTCTAATGCTTCCATATATCCTTTAGATACCTTTGGATTTGTATGGGGTTTGATCGTAACCTCACCCCCAGGTGCAGGCTGGCCCAACCAATATGGAGAGTTGTATTTTGGCATAATGATATACACCAATGCATGTAGTGGAACATTAAGTTTATTCCACCATGCACACACACAATTGTGAATCATTGTATACAAGTTGGGATCATTTTCTTAAACAATATCTTTTATTTGCCCCAACATGCTATCCATCTGCTCATACACCTCCCCAATCATTGGTTTATTTGTATCTGCAAAACGAATCATGCTAAAAATGGGCTTGGTGAATTGTAATACATTCCTCACACGTGCCCAAACAGACCATCAAGAACGATCTCCTCCACATGTCCAAAACCTTGCTTGTCAAATGCATTTGTAGCCCTGTCCTTTAATATCTGCCAGTGTTGACTTGATACCATGCTAGCCAATGATTCTCTTACCTTCAAAAGCCGCCCGAAGGTGAGGTAATAGTTAGCAAATCTAGTCTTTGCAATCTCCAAAAGCTCCAATCTTGAGTGACTACGGAAAAGCCCATGGGTATTGCTATGATTTGTAATAAATTTTATCATTTGTTTGCCTCTCTTGTACAAATCACCAATCCATTTGTATTGTTGGTTTTTGTTCTTAATAATATCATGCATCAAAAGTTTCATTGTGTGAACCAAACACCCGGACCAAAATATGTTGGGGTATTTATCCTCAATAATTGCTCTCGATGCCTTACAATTAGCAGCATTATCAGTTATGACTTGGATGACACTATATGGCCCAATACATTCAATTGTTTCAAGTAATGGTTCTGTAATGTTGATGTCATTCTTGAACTTCTCCGAGTAATCATATGTTGAAAGGAAGATGGCACCACTAATAGACACAACAAGAACACTTATCAATGACTTGCCTTTAACATTTGTCCATCCATCAGATACAATGGACACCCCATGCTCAGTCCAAGAATTTGTCATTTTGCTAAAAGAATGTGATATTTTTGCTTTTTCATGATCAAGTCCATTTCTAGCCTTGTCATACCCAGGGCTCTTGTATCCTTTGGGAGCATCATTTATGGCAGAAACCATTTCATGCCAATAAGGTGAGCGAAGAGCATTGAATGGTATCCCACATGCATAGAGAAACCAGTAAATTTTTTAATCCACATCATTCCTACACCCTTCATCAAGGAAATATGATATGGTTCTATACCTTAATGAAATGTTTATTCCTGTGCCTCCATGTCCACTGCCATGGGAGGATGCTGATAGAATTCTTTGTGCATGTGACTGTGAGCTATATTCAAAGAAACCCTTTGATTTTTTAGATTTGTATTGGGCTTCCTCCTCTTCCCTTATGTATTTGGCTCTTTCTATTGCTGACACACTTGTACAAGCTTTGATTCCTATTTGTTTATCTCCATCCTTTCAGAGGATATTTCCAGCTTCTTTACAAGCTGATGTATGGCAATAATTTGCCTGTTTTGTCGCTGGATTAAAGGATTTTGCAGACATATCAGCTTTGGATGAGAGGAGGACCATGGACCCAATTAAGTGGTGGACTTATCATGGGGCAAGTGGTGTTCATTTGCAAAGTCTTGCCTCTCATATTCTATCACAAGTGGCAAGCTCTTCATCAGTAAAAGGGAATTAGAGCACCTACAGTTTCATTCAAAGTGTGAAGCGCAATAGGTTGGGATTATGTGCATTCAAATCTACGCCTTATGTCTCGTAGAGGTGAAGAATACACAAGTGGACCTCATAAAGAATGGGATGTGGATGCAGAATGTCCAGATTTAGAGCTCTCTCTTTTTGCTCTTGATATCTGTACCAATGGTGATGCAAGTGCAACTGGAAGCACTAGTAGAATTGCCTCTTCTGTTGAACAAGCATCTTGTTCTATCTTTGCTGATGAGGATGAGGAGTTTTATTAGTAATGATATGTTTATGAAGGTGATTTGTTCTATCTTTATGTGTAATTGAAAGAGAGATGTTTGATGTCCTAAATTTGCACTCATCTCTGGTTTTAAATATCTGATTTCTAGGTGTTTTAGTTGTTGCTTTATTATGTTGATGTAATGAATAGTGAGGTTGATGCTGAGTTGAGTTAGTATGCTTTAATTTCTATTTTTAAATTTGATTTATGTTAGGTTAGTACAGAGCAAATGTGATTTACATATCTTAAGATCTAACCCCAGCTGTTGTTGATTTTAACATTTCATGTGCATTGTCTACACTGTTTGAGGTTGCCTACAGTGGTTTTGTTGGTGCAGATTGAAGTTTTAACTGGAGTTTTCAAAAAAAATCATATTCAACACTCGGGCTGAAACATATATGGTGCAGATTGATGGCCTTATGAGGTGAAATTCTTACAAGGTATGATGCTGAATTTTTCCATCCACCGCATGGACAATTCGTCTATCTGTGAGAGAGTGCTAAGAACAAAAGAATTCAGCTAGTGGGATCCCCAGAAAACTCCAGCAACTGGAGTTAACCTATGCACATGAGAGGCACCGGGATCTCTGAGTGGGTGTGATGCCCTACAGGCTCCCAGGAGGGTATTTTAAAAGCCCAGGAGTGATCTGAACCCATGATAGGTTGTTGCTTTCATTGATTTATGTGTTCAAGGGGACTGCATGAATGGCTAACATTGGGATGTTTGGTCTCATAGACTGTGACCACTAGGAGGAGCTACCAACTTCATCCCTTGGAAGTACAAGTTACAATTACAAATGTTTATGGACAAGATGGATCTCTGGAGCATAGTCCACAACAAAGCTACAAAAATTCAGAGGTTTTTTTTTCCAAGCAGCAAGTAGAATAAGAAAGGTATTCTAGAGTTGATGCATTCATATATGTGTGTGCCTGTGTCTTCTTCATTATTGACATGTAATTTGTATTATCTTTTATTCGTTGATGGCTTCTCTCACAAAACATGGGCATATTTTAAGCAGACTAAAGATGAAGCACTCAGTAAGATCACAAAATTCAAGGCCTTATTTGAAAATCAAATGAGGATAAGAATCAAGGTGCCTCGCGTTGACTATGGAGGAGAGTACACCCCAGGACTATAATACATTCTAGATGGAAGCAAGACCAAGAGAGCACCAACAGTGCCTTACAACCAACAACATAATAGGATTACATAGAGAAAGAATAGATACATCATTGAGACTGCTAAGGCCATGATCCAAACATGGATTTGCCATGTTTCTTTGGGCAGAGGCATGTGCCTTACGACCCACAACATAATGGGATTGCATAGAGAAAGAATAGATACATCATTGAGACTGCTAAGGCCATGATCCAAACATGGATTTGCCATGTTTCTTTGGGCAAAGGCATGTAATACAGCAATCTTGAACCAATGTTTTCATGGGACCTTGAAGGAAAAATACCAAAGGAGGTGTTTACTGGTCAGAAAACTAAGGTATTGCTTTATTGTGTTTTTGGTTGTCCAGTTTACATTCATGAAATTGATGAGAAAAGAACTAAGCTTCAATCCTCTAGTATCGACTGTATTTTTGTTGGATAAAATGGCAGGCTTGCCAGATCTATAACCCACTCTAAGGGAAGATTTTGGTAAGCAAACATGTGAAGTTTGATGAGGTGGGATGGTACTCAAGATCACAGAAGCCTCCTTTGGTGATTGAAGAAGCTGAAAAGCTTGTACTAGAATTGATATGAAGTTAAAAGAGAAGTAAGAGTCAGATCTGAAAGCCAAGGGAAACATCTTTAGTACCTTCCAGACTAGTAAGAAAGCCAAGCTGGCTTACACAAACATTGCAAGATGCACCAGAATAAATTGCAGTACTTTAATCTACATTTTGGATGAGCAATCCCCCTAAGAAGTCTTAGATCCGTGTTTACATTAATGACTTCCATTATTGTAAGTTGTGACAAAACCTTCCAGTTGTGAGGACTCGTAATTGAATAGCAAGGATGGAAAGATGCCGTGACTGATGTTTGGGAGACAGTTCCAAAATCTATTGTAGAATCAGTGATTATTTCTAAGCATGCAGATAATGGGACCAACCACAAGGCTTTGAACAGCATGACAGGGAAACTCATGCATGAAAACTGAAGAAAACCTTATACGGGTTGAAGCAAGCTCCAAGAGCTTGGTATGCTCGCATTGATAGCAACCTGATAAAGCTTAGTTTCACAAGAAGCAGTGCATCATATTGTTTCTGAGTCTGAACCGAAACCTGAGAATGAGCTTGTTGATAATCCAATGGGTTTCATGGATCCTCTAGATCCTCCACCACATGATCCTCCTACTAGAAAGAGACCATTATGGCTACAAGATACCTTGCAAAATGTTGAACAACACGCTGCCCCAATAGAAACGTTCAGAGAGCGTAAGAAGCCAAGTCAGTTTCAAGGGTATGTTGTTTCCATGAGAAACATCATTCAGGCATAACCATGCACCTTTGAAGAAGCTGCAAAAGAACAAGTCTAGAAAGATGCCATGACTGAAGAATACGAGTCCATCATCCAGAATGATGTCTGGGAAGTGGTTCCTAGACCTCAAGGTAAATTTGTTGTCACTTCCAAATGGTTGTTTAAGATTTAACATGGTGCAGATGGTAGTATTGAAAAATACAAGGCTAAATTTGTAACTAGAGGTTTCTCTCAAAAAGAACGAATAGATTATGATGAGACTTTTGCACCTGTAGCTCGATATACTACTATTTGATCTGTTGTTGTCTTAACTGCTAGCCAGGGATGGACTCTTCACCAAATGGATATGAAAATTGCTTTCTTGCATGGCTTCCTCAAAGAAGAGGTATTTGTGGAACAACCACAAGGCTTTGAACAGCATGACAGGGAAACTCATGCATGAAAACTGAAGAAAACCTTATACGGGTTGAAGCAAGCTCCAAGAGCTTGGTATGCTCGCATTGATAGCAACCTGATAAAGCTTAGTTTCACAAGAAGCAGTGCAGACCCAAACCTCTACTTCAAGGCAATCCAAGGTATACCTTTGATTTTGGTATTGTATGTTGATGATTTATTCTTGACAGGAGGAGAACCTCTTATCCTCCAGTATACGAGGGAGTTAGCTTCTGAACTTGAGATGAAAGACTTTGGTTTGATGCATTACTTTCTGGGTCTAGAGGTATGGCAAAGACTTGTTGAAATTTATCTTTCTCAAGGAAAATATGTTGTTAAACTTCTTGAAAGATTTGTTATGGTAGAATGTAAGTCCATGCATACTCCTATGGAAATGAACTTTAAGAAATTATGTGGCAAAGTTGCAGGACCTAATCTAGCAAATCCCACAAAGTATAAACAGCTCATTGGTGCTTTGATGTTTTTGGTAAACACTAGGCCTGATATATCTTTTGTTGTAAACACTTTAAGTTAGCATATGATTGATCCATTTCATGCCCACTAGATTGCTGCAAAACATAACTCAACTACTTGCATGGAACTATAAATCTAGGATTGAAATATACTGTTAAAAATGTAAGACTTCATGGATATACTGATGTTCATTGGGCAGGTAACTCTGCTAATAGAAAGAGCACTTCTAGGTGTTGCTTTATCTTGGAATCTGCCATGATCTCTTGGATGAGTAGAAAGCAAAAGTTTGTTGCATTGAGTACAGTTGAAGTTTAGTACATTGTTACTAGCATGGCTAGCTGTGAGGCAGTTTGGCTGAGAAATCTTTTTGGGGAACTATTTGAGCAAGTTCCAGACACAACAATTATATATCGTGACAATAAGAGTCGGATTCGTCTTGCAGAAAATCTTGTGTTTCATGACAAGTCTAAGCATATTGAGATCAAGTATCACTATATCCGAGATATGGTGCAGAGAGGAGTAGTGAAGCTCCATCACATCTCCACTGATGATTAGATAGATGACATTCTTACCAAGCCTTTACCGAAAAGAAAGTTCTTGGATTTTAAAGGGCAACTTGGACTTATGGACATGACACTTCCGGGAAGCGGTCACAGCGGATTGAGAACATTGAATTGTCTTCCCCCCTATCAGAGCTCACAGGATTAGGGAATTATGTCGGAAAGCTCTTGAGGATGAGGGACCTCTTGTTCAGTGTGTGCCACAAGAGTAGGCCTTATTATGCATCTGAAACACAGTCTGGGACGTGGGAAGAGCCACCTATATGGCCAATAGGTGTACTGAGACTTGTCTGTGTGACTTGTTTAGGATGCAGGTGTTCCACCACTTGACACTTGGTTCTGTTTGATTCTTGTCTGTGTGACTTGTTGCTTGAGTCTTGTCTATGTGATCTTTGTGTTCTAAATTTCTATCACCTAATTTTTTGAGATGAAAATTGGTTGAGTGTAATATTTGTCTATGTGACATGTGATGATCATTTCCTTTCCAAATTTGTGTCAAGTGGATGATTTTTCTTTAGATCGCGACTTCATTGTTACAGATGTTACAGAGCAAAGTTGAACTGAGATAAATGAAAGAGATTAGAGAAAGCAAAGATCTTTGATGCAAAAAGAAATTCCTCCCTAGCTGAGGAAGTGTTAAAATTTGACAGCTCAGGGATGAATTTCTCTTATAAGAAATCATATCTTTCAGTTTTGTTTGAACGACCTATAATAAAATTTCAATTCTAAGAATTCTAATATGACTTTCCAAAAATAGTAAGTCACATATCAATTTGGAAGTGACTTTCCAAAAATAGAAATCCATGTCTAAATGATCAAAAATGATCTCGACATATGAAATCCATTTTAAAATCAAATCAATCATGATTATACAAGTCAAGAATTAATATTTTTATCCTTATTAGTATTATTATTTTTATGATGCTATTATTTATAAAATAGTCTAAAGTCATTCACCTTTAATGGATTAATAAAAACAAATTGTCTCATGAAATAAGTAGATTAAATTGAGAATCCCTTACTTCCCAAATTGAACCTCTCTCTTGGAATAAAATAGTAACTCCACACCTAAGAGAATGTAACTCTCCCTCACTAATTCAATGTATGACAAAAGTGTAACTCCTCATTAAATGCACTTGTAACTCCCTCATTCAATTCGATTTGTAACTCTCACCAAATATTCTCTCATGTCTAAGTGTAACTCTCTCTCTCCATAATTTGAATTGTAACTCCTCAAGACATGTGTACCTCTCTCTCTATTCTTAGGATGAGTTACACTTCTCCTCAAGTAACTCCTCCCTCATGGAATTCAATTCTCTTATTATTGGCTCAAGGCATGAATTCATTTTGTAACTCCTCTCCTTTCTCATCTATTTAAGCAAGAGCGAGTGTTGATGTAGCATGTTCATTGTGAAGAAAGAGAGCTAGTGTTGTGTGTGTGCAAGAGAAGTGCAAGAGCAAGTCAAGAGTAAGAAGAAAGGGAAGAGTTGGAGCAAGTGTGAAGGACAAGATCTCATCAAAAAAAGGAGATCTTCAACCAAAGAACAAGAGTACTTCAGTTGCAAGTTGATCAGACATTGGTGACTTTATTCATTCGCATTCTCTCTCTGTGTACTCTGTTGAACAATTGAAGAAATCTAATAGAAGAAGAATCATTTGGGTTTCCCCTTGTGGGTTTTTACCTGGTCATTGGACCTAACTCTCAGTGTCTCATATTTGTGCTTGGTTATCTTCATATGATCCTTAAGTTTATGTTCTATTTATAGTTGCTGATCTAAAAAGTTGTCAAGAAAAAATCTGCATTCTACATAATTGTAACAACATAGAACATTCATTTTTCTGCAAAGTACATTCAGTTTTCTACAAAGTACATTTAGTTTTCTGCTAAGTATATTCAACTTTCTACAAAGTACATTCAATTTTCTATGAAGTACATTCAACTTTCTGCTAAGTGCATTCGGTTCCATTCAGTTTTCTGCAAAGTACATTCAACTTTCTGCTAAGTGCATTCAGTTCCATTCAGTTTTCAGTGAAGTACATTCAATATTTTGCAAGTACATTCAGTTTTCTGCATAGAACTTTCAAGTTTTTGCAAAGAATTTTTTAAATTTCTGCATAGAACTTTCAGATTTTAACAATAACCATGATGCCAATTCCAATTTCAAGTTAAAGTTGAACAAATGAAAAAGAAGAGAATGAGAAAAACTTGACACTATATGCCATTGATAACGAAATCAACAACGTTATAGCCATATTAGCAAACCTACAAGCTCAAGAGTTGTTGGGAGAAAAGTTGTTTTCCTACCCCCCTGGGTTTAATTCCCGCATGTGACATGTTTGCTTCGAGCTTTATTGTCCAAGAAGCTCCCAAACTCTAACATGTTATTCAAAAACGCCTACATTCCTCTATTTGCATCACATTCTTCTCATTCGTTTCTATTGTTAAAGACATTCTCATGGCTCCTAGACACACTAAAGATCCTACATGGAACCACTACCAATTGTTGAAGGAAATATAGTATGCAACCATTGGAAGAAGGATATAGGTTGAGGGCATACACGTTGAAATATCACTTTGCACACAACCACTCAACACAAATTCAAAAGCAAGTTAAACCACAGTTGCAAGAACTGCCCCCCCCCCGGAAGGATCCATGAAATGACTTGGGATGTTTGAGAGTGGTTCCAACCTCATCAGACTTCATATGGAGAAAATAGAATTTCATATCCCATTCAAAATTCAACAAACTTAACAATGTTCAGGATCAATGGGATTGTGGCGTTTCATTGGATTATATCAAGTATGAGGGCATGTGATTGGCATTTAATCAAGAGCACCAAGCCCTATATGTACCCCAGTGTTGGTGTTGTTGATTGTTGAACTCCTTTCTCATGGCCTTAGCAATTATGTACCCTTCACCTAAGTCATCGGGTTTGGCGAATTTAATCCTTCGAATTCGAAATTCGTCGAACCTCAAAACAATGCAAACAAATTCGTTTATGTTCACCGAACCAGTGAGATAATCGGGCCTTTGGGAGTTGGATAACTAGCCACTAGGCCACTGGGGCATTTGGAATCATTGAAAAACGAGAAAGGTTTTTTATCCGATTGACAAACTTTTCTAATGGGAACAATAATAAATCTTCTTCAAGTAATGTTTCTGTCAACCAACCCATTGAGAGGGTTGAATCATCGAGATGAATAATGAATTTTTGTCTAGTTCAGTTAATAGAATTCACTAACTAAAACAACAATTATATTTTTGTCAATTTATAGTTTTGTTAATCAGCATATAATTCCATTGTGATGTATTGTCGGCAGAATAATTTGTAATTGTTTGTATGGATTTAGTGAAAGTTAATGGTGATTTTTTGCTTTTTATGGGGTAATCTACATGATTTATTTGTGAAGAACTGTGGCTAAATGTGTTTTTCAGCCTACTTAAACTTAAATTTTATATAATATTTCAAATTTTATATGTCGAATTTTATCAGCAAAATTTTAGGTGCCAAACTTTATTCAAATTTCAAGGTTGCCGAACTCAAACACGAACATGAACGCAGTGACTTAGCCCTTCACTCAAGTCAAAATCATTGATCAAGCATGTTAAGACATTTGTACCATATGATAAGGCTTGGATTAGGCTGTTTGATCAAAATTACGCAATGTTGACTAATATCCCTATAGAATTGAAGTAGAGGCAATGGCTAGACAACAAAAGAGGAATCTAGATTCTAGATGGTTGACGCTGGTATAATTAATCATTGATGTAGAATGGATGCCATACCTATCTTGATTTATGTAAAAGTATGCATGTTTTCATGTCTTCTACAACTAATTTGGTATTTTGGATGTTTTTTAATATAAATGCAAAAAAAATATAAAAACATATATATAGTAGATGCTTCGCTTCCTAGATTTCTAGGAAATGACACTTCTGCATCCCCGCTTCCAAAAAATGTCCCCACTTTGTGCAACATTGAGTTAAACCCTCTCTAATTGTCTCAAACGATAGAAAATCCCAAAAGCAATTTGTTGTTTGAGCCTTACAAAATCCCAAGGCAAAAGTAATCCAAGATTTGATTGAGAGAAGTGGAGAGAGCCTAGAACATGATTGTGGAAGTGGCAACCCTACCTATGAGACCTACACCACTTACCCTTTTAGGGATCCATTTAGATTCATCAAACCAACTTAGCATGATGACAAACCTGGTTCAAAGAGAGTTGCCCTACACTACCCCAAGTCCTCAACATACCATCCAAAACCAATTGAAGAAGTCATAGTTAAGCATTGTTTTCTGATACATTGCTAGATGATGATAGGATGTAGATATCCTTTTAATGTTTCCAACTCCCCCACTTATCCACCTATGTTAGATGCCACAATTGCATGTGGTTTGGGTTTCAAGGGACCTCATTTTACAAATTGAAGGGGGCATTTTACAAAATGAAGTCAAAAAATTAAGAGATGACTTCATAGAGTTTAAAAATTCAAGAACAAAAATGAGATGTAGAATCATGCATGATGGGTGCATTGACTGATTCCTAGACAACAATGAATTTTCCCATTTCTTGTCCACATAAAACTATGTTTCTTAAATCAATGGATGCATCTAGTCATGTGAAGGATGCACAACTATTCTTTCAGCTTTTGGCTGAAGTAGTTTGGGAGGTGGAAGTGTCAAATTTTGCACAGGTCATCATTGATTATGTCTATAACCATGATCTTGCCAATATGTTTTTGGTGAAACACCCCACCATTTCCTTGACCCAATTCACATTGCCTAAACCTTGTATTTGTAGATAGGGGCAAACTTGATTAGGTGACAAGGGTTGCAGAGCAAGCAAAAAGCATAGACAACACATCTACAACCACACATGGGTCTTAAACCTGATGAAAAAACAAACAAGGGGCAGAAATTTTGTTAGGCCAAGTGTCACTCAATTTGTAGTAAACTTCCTTATTCTTGATGAATAAACTTCATCTAAATGGAGCCATAAACGTTGTTAGCACACAAATCTGCATCACAAGAAATGCTGTCTCCAAGACCTATAGCATGAAAATGAAGTGATAACTAATAGGAAATATACCCAAGGGTCACTGGTTGATCACCTCTCCGTTCAAATTGGTGCTTGCCAATCTCAAGGGGTGTCCCTAGCTTGTCATTTGCTGAAAATCATCGAAAAATATGTGAAACTAACACAAGAAATCAGCACATAATATGGGTCCTTGGCATGTACCCAGACACCCAAGGATAAAAATGGTTGGTTAATTAGAAATAAATGTGAGAATTTTAATTAGTAATCAGCAAAAGAAAGAAAGAAGAGAATGTGCTCTAAGTGACTAATAAAATCAAAGTAGATGCAAAACTATCTATATCACCGTATAGAACATGAAATATCATGTCCACAAGCTGGGAAGCTAGAAGAAAAGCATGGTCAAACTCTACCATTGTATTTGAGAAAAGATTGGTTACATCGTAGAGACAAGATACAAGATAGATAGAGAGAAAGGAAGTAAAAAATGATGGAAAAACATCTTCGTTGACTTCTCTCAAGAAAAGTCTAAACAACGGCTATTCAACCTCACTTTATCAACCTACATGGAAACCACCTATAAATAGACATGCCAAAAATAGGGAAAGATGAAAGACGAAAAATGTCAAGAACTATCAAGGGAACCCTGTTATATATAACACCTAAAAGTAGACATTGCTAAAAATAGAAATTCCTCACATGTCAATGAAACGAGACTCATTGAATTCAATTTTCTCCAAGGAATCCAAAAATGTGTTCAGAATCACCATGCAAGCTCTGAAACCTCAAATGCTATAAATAGCAGATGTCTCACATGTTGCCTGGAAATAACTAAATGGAATCATGAGCTCACAAGGATCTCAAATATGCAATCACCTCTGACATGCAAGCCTCTAAACTCTAACTGCTAAAAATAGTGGTGTCCTCCAAAACTAATGAAAGTGGATGTGAAATGTGTATGACTTTGAATTGGGCGCAAATCACTAAAAAATCTTGCATTTGATTTCTATGAGAACCATCTCTGCTTTGTATGGATGAAGCTAAATCTGAAAGCAAACTCTAAGAGCTGACTCTAAACACCAGCTTGATGAAATATGGCTGGCTCTTTACCCTCCAATTTGTAAGAGGCAAACCTAAGGGTTAACAAACCTAAAGGGAAAAACATTCTAGTTTAAGTTTATGGGACTTCTTTTTAGAATAAAGAAGAAGAGATTGTCAAAATCATTGAACCCTTGATAAAGTGTTGCAAATGGTGGATAGGGATAAAACCACCATGGATTATATTTATGAGGACATAGATCAGGCCAAAGGGAAAATAAAGGCAACATAAAAACATTGATAAACAAATGCATGTGCCTATTTGATGGATCATTAATGGGAAATGGAAGAAGCAACTCCATCAACCTACGCATGTAGCTAGGTATTTCCTAAGCCCCAGATACAATCACACAAAATATTTTGAAGCAAATGGGAATGCAAAAGATGGATTGTACATTTGCATAGAGCACATGGTCCCCAATCCAAGAGGCTAGTATGATATACACAATAAGCTCCTGGATTACAATGAAAGTAAAGGTACCTTCACCAAGGCCTTGGCTATTTGAAGCAAAACCAAAGAACAATCATGTAAGCAATTTTAAACGCTTAAGTTACAATATTCATTATTCTAGACATTGAAAAATTTAGTAAAAGTTTCTAACTCATTTCTTGAAATTTCTAACTTTCTCTAACTCTTATCGCAACTTACTGGTGAAGGTCAATTCCCAATGCCCTAAATTGCATTAGTTTGCAATTCAGAGCTTGAGAGAGATGTGTAATCTTTCTAGTGTGAGCACCACTAGAGTATGTTTGAGCACATACACACAAAGAAACAAGATTGTTTGGAATAAAAATGTTGAATGATTTAGTCTTCATGCAATACAACCTTCAGTTGAGATGCAATGAGTTGTTAAACACCACACCTAATCCCTCATATTGGATCCTAGAGAGTCAACCAACAATATTTATAAAGGTTCACTTCAACTTACTGCACTTGGAGCCACTTCCGCCACTAGAGTTTCTAGGCAGTAGTGATATACCTACAGCATGAAAGCGAGAGTTTGATGATATGCTAGAGGGTGTCGATGACAAGCTTAATCCGCGTGATTATGAGGCTGTGTAGTGATTTTTTTTCACAGTTTGTATGATTACTTTGGTCTCTAAAGACCATAGAGAGAAAATATTTATGTATTTCCTTTTAGAACTTCAATTTTATGTATCAAAACTTAAATAAACAGATGCCATTATGTTATTTTAACCATCACATCGTATATACATAAGAAAAATTTGCATATTTGGTGTCTAACGGTTGGATTTATATTGATTTAAATTAATATATCATTTTTATTAATATTTGAATATTTTATGTATTTTTTTATTGGCTTTTACAATATTTTTTAGTTGGTTCAGTTTGGTTTGTAATTTTGGGTTATTCTAGTTCCAATTCGAATAATTTTGATACTAACACCTACCCCGATAGTCATTTGTACTATACTGGACTTGAAGGCAAACTTCTTTTTATCATTTGATCATTGAGCACCTGCCACATATGAAGAAATGGGACATCAAGCAGCTGCCACCTATCAAGAAGTGGGATGTCCAGTCACAGTCAATGACGTGTGACCTCCCAACCCCACTTGATGGCTATGGTGAGTTAGGGTAACATACGGCACCCTTGCCTGGGTGCACATATAACATGGGGAAATCGAATCCTAGCAAGAGTAATAACATCCTGCTTCCATTGGAACTAGAAAACCCACTTGAAAACATTGTCCTAGATTGGCTGAATCACTAGATTTAGCCTTTCAAGGCATCTTACGCTTTGATTCTTCAATAGTGTTGTATTCAAGAGGAAATAATATTCAAAAGTGCCCAACGACATCACACAATGATTGATGTGTTTATTGTATTCACAACATATATATGCGTACAAAATGTTCATACTATAACGTGAACTATTTCTTGTCAATTTTGTTTCATGGAATAAATAATATCACAAATGTCATCATTAATAATAGAAAAATACTACTATCCATCTTCTACAAGTGGTATCCTAGCAACAACCCTTGTCTATACATATGAAAGCGCTTGAATGCTTTCACCAATCCAATAATAGTGACAAAAATAAGTATTGTGATTTATTAACATTCAGATAAGTATTGTGATTTATTAACATTCAGTGATTTATTATCATTCCGATACCCTTTAATTTGGTGAAGTAACTTGACTCCAATTTATTAAGCAGCAATTTTCTTCTCGAATTTTTCATTAAATCATTAACCCTTCATGCACCGTGAAAAGAGGGATGCAGTCTACAGCTCCGTATGGATGAGATGTGTAACAGAACATTATGTTGATACCCTAAAGTGAAAGAAAAATTGAAGTTCATAATGTAGACATGAAAAAAACCATAATAATAATAAAGAATATAAAAACATTCATAATGATAATAATTATTATAGTAAAATAAACCAGCATATATCCATCTTAATCCCCACGTTTGGGGACCAAGAAGTTGACAATTGGTATCTTTCTTATCCCTCTCAGTGCTTAATAGATTCAGGTTAACATGGATTTATGCTGGTACAATCCACAGACACAGAGATCAGAAATTTATTGTTTCTGCAGTTTTGAGCCAAATACATCTCAAGGGACAGCACCCTCACAAGTCATCACTTCTATTAATTTGCTCTCAAGCAAAATCTAAAAAAGAATACAATTCTTTCCATTTTTAATATCCCAAGGAGATTTCTAGCCCTTAGGGTTTGTATTCAGGCTAGGGTTTATGTATTCATATAATAGTGGGCAGCCGTCTATGTAATGCACAATTATAAAGATCTTCAACAATATTACAATCATCAATAAACTAGTGCATCCACTGAACAGTAGATCCAACAAATGATACTGTACCACACTGTTAACAATAATATAATTCTACAGTAAATCTACAAACAGTTCATCAATTCTCCTCAAATCCACCAGTATACTTTGAATGCAATGCCAAAATTCAGTAATCCAATGTTCTAATTGTAACTATTTACCATACTAATGTCCAACTACAGGTTAACTGTTCTGTTACCATTGCTCTGAATTTCTGCATAGGAATTCCCTCGCACTAACCCAATTTCACGCCTGTGAGTACTTGTGGTATGACAGCATTCACCATTATGGCTGTGAGAACGTGTTAGGGCACCGTATTGTATGCTTTCCACTCAGCTGTAAATCACACTTCTAATCTGACGTAGGCTCAGAGGCTGTTGTCACAATTTCCGCTAAAACAGACTGCAGCCACCGTCAATCATGTAATTACCGTTACAACTCTTTAGTCACTACAACTGGGACAGGGATTCACTGGAAAAAACACTGCAATCCAATCACCTTTCACACTTTCAAAAGACTGTTGGAAACAGTGTGATTCCTCATGGACCGGGCTCCCAAATGGGCACCCTTGGCACGGGTGTTTCTACCCTCACTTGCGCATCAATAGTCACTGCTGTGGTAACCATCACTCGCGGAGCCCAAGATACTCGGTCACAGTGTCAATCAGGACTTCACTCTGGTTGTACAGACCCTGGAAGGGTTTTGGCTGCTTAATATTACTATGCTGTCCGGAATACCCTTCATTGCCTCAGTGAGAACCGCAGTTATCCACAGACACTGCAGGAAAGATGTCTGCTACTTGAAACAGAACAGGATGACCCAAAAGATTACCTACAGAAAACTCGACCTTGCTGGATGGATGGACAGATCGGAGTGTTTCAAGAGGGTTTGTTGTACCCCAAACTGACTTCAGACTGAAAATGGCTTATGCTCAGATCAGACTCTTCTTAGACAGCCAATCCTCCAAATCAAGCCAGAGATGCTCCAATTGTTGTGTTGTGCCAAAACAGAAAAAATAGGTGTCTAGGTAGGGTGGGATCAGCTCCACCGAAACTAGACAATAGATTAGATAGGGTGGGATCACCTCCACCAAAGCTAATCAAAAGTAAGGGGTATTAAACCCTCAGAGCCTCAGCTCAAGAAAACAGAGATATCAAATCCAAATTGACGATCCTAAATGACTCCAACTCTCCTTTATTTATAGATTTCTCCATGGGGTTTCATCTAATTTGAGGGGTTGCAAACTTGCAAGCACATCCCCCAAATTTGGGATTCTTGCCCCAGCCGACCCAAACTCTACCCAATGTTGCCCCAAACATTGGATAATTTGGGCTTTCAACCTTTATCAAGATTCAAGACTATAGTCTACAGGGTTGGATAGGCTATTCCGTCCTCCCATGGGCAATTAATCCGTTGGGGACATTACACCATTTTAGGTTTAGACATGAGTTATTTATGAATTCCTTCTTTTCTGAGTTGTGTATGAATGTACCCACGAATCCACTGAGCTTTTTTAATTCAATCATGCACATTTATATAAATTTTACTTTATAATTAGCATGTTCCATAACCTTTCCATTCCTAACTGAAAATTTCTGAAGGCATATGCTATTGTCTCATGGATTTTGAATGCAAAAGCATGCAGTAATTTCACTTCCAATTTTCATTTTGAACCAAAGAAAAGTACAAGATAGCCTTCCTCCTAGCACTGACAACTTGAAAGAGGTGTGACATTTTTATTATACTAGGGATATTAGCATTAGAGGTTGACACTAAGTTCTGAGTTACTCGAAAACCTTAAAAGACTTCAGAAGCATTTCAGTATCTGGATACCATGGCTCGTTACTGCAGACAATTGTCTGTGGGGTTATGACTTGGAGAATTTCCATAAAGTTATAAAATTATTCCTAAATCATTATGTCAATAAACATCAAAGAAAAAAGAAATACTTGTATCAACATTAGACAGTAGATATAAAACCAAGCTGATGACACTAGATTAGACTCTGAATTGTGTGCCATAGCAAACATCAATAAGTTAGAAATATACACGTATGTAGTTAATATAAAGCTTCGAATGGTGGAATGCAATGTCCCATCCACCTCCAATAAAAGCCAGAACAGCAATAGAGCATCTTTGAATTGATAAAGCTTACAACCTTAGAATGACAAAAGTGAAACATAATGTCATGGTTTCCTAGAAATATGCTACTGAAGGAAAAACAGAGTTCCTGCATTTGCAAGGCATCTTATGTCGCAGATTAGTCTAATCAGTAGTTTTTTTAACTACATTTAAAATATAAAAACCTAAACATACGGTATATGTACCATTATAAACTCTGTTATGATTAACACTGTGGATGGGATGTATGAAACAAACATAACCAGTTTCTACATGCTACTAACATCTGTTCATGCCATCCATTAAAGAAACCTAGAAATATTCCTCAAAAAGAAAAAGTAACCAAGAAATAGTTGAGTGTTCACATTGGTCTGGTAAAGGTTCTACTCTTGAATGAGTCAAGAAAACTAATTCATATCAAGCATAACCCAATGAAATACAGTAAGTATAACAGTAGCATAGTAAATCAACTCGTTGAGGAAAATATCAAACCTGTCTGCTTAGATCCTTTGCTTTATGGGCATATATACGAGACTCAGATGACAACCGACTAGACATCTCACTGACCTCTGCAAGGAACAAAAAGGTTAAAACTGACATGTAAGTTAAACATTTTAAAATGCATAAAAACAAACACTAACCTAAAAGAGACTGACATGTAAATGGGTATTCAATAATGAAACTAATTACAAGAAGAAATCAGACAGTTACATTCCGACATAGTATTATCAAGACTTCAAAGTAAAACCAGTATAAAAAACAAAAATAAGAAAGCATATAAATTAAACAACAGGTAAAAGCATAAAACTGCAAAGACATGAGATGCGCAAATACTTCGAGGAAAAGTTCAAGATGCAGACTATGTTTACTCAGTGACAGGAAACCATCAAATTCCCAAACGGAAAACTAGATGCCACATGATCTAACAAAACCTGGCTGACAAATTTCCTACAGGAAGATATGAAACACATTGAACATGATACAATCATACACGTTAACTATCCCAAAGGAGGAGGACCAAGCAGCAGATCAATGTCAACCTTTACATAAAAAACACCGCTGAACTTGCGACATTCTACTGACCAAAGTGATTGGTAGAAAAACTGTCTATTGAAGCCAAAATCAAAGCCCCAGCTATCTACATTTGCTCTCTAAGGAACTTCTAGACTGCAATAAGTACAATAAAATTGTATTCAAATATTCTTGTTGAATGTATTCATAAGATATATTTATTTCAATGTCCAATTGCACATTGAAAACCAGAAAATTGGAAATTGTTTCGAAGTCTGTAGAGAGCAGTTTCTAATTTGTCTCTCACATAGAAAAGCATTCAAACAAAAAGCACAATCAAATAGATACAACTCAGATAAGAACCAAGTTCATCAGTGCAAATGGGTTCAGAAATTTATTTGCGGCACAGCTGTTTTTCATAGAATATAATTTACCTGTCATACACATAAATGAACATATATAGCTATCCCCACCCAAAAAACATGCAAATGCACATGATCATTTGAGAATGGTGTACACTTACGGTCCAATTTTTCACCAACTCCCAGAACTTCTTTAACATTCCGTGTCATTATCTGTTGCACTTCATACAGATCATCATTCAACTTTGCAAGGTTCCGTTGTGTATGGGTGTCTAAGTACAACTTCCTTGTCTTTTGAATAAATGTATCTATTTTTCCAACAACAGCAACCAATAAAAAACATCAATTATTTCCAAAAAGGAAAACCAGAAATAGAGATCAGCCACATCCACTAGCACCTAAACTGAATACCCAACAGCCATCAGATAAAAAGAGTATCAGAGATATGAAAATGTAAAAGTATGTAAAATAACTACATACTCCACTGAGGCTTATTGCTCACTAAAGAAAGAACATAGCAGCAATCTCATTCAAAATGGAAATTATACAACCCCAATCAGGTAAAAACTGAGATTAACATACCAAATTTGATGAAAGCATACGGCCTCGCCACAGTTTCAATTTGAGAGTGGTTCACCTTCTCAAACTCATTTTTGAGATCTTCAAGGTACTGAAACGCGAGCTTTTTGGGATAAGATCGATCACACATAGTTAAATAACAGACACGAGATTCAATGATGTAGCTGGAAACCTTCAGTTAAGCTGTACATTGAAAGTGGTGTATAAATTGATTCAACTTGAAATGAATAACAAAGTCTTGCACATTAACAAGCAAAAAAGCCAGAACTCATAAACGACAAGGAGGTTATTCTAACAAATTAAGGCTAAGAGAAAATACACCAAAGATCCTGAGATTAAGATCTGGTTAGTACATAACAACTTCATTTGCAACCACTAAACTCAAAATTGTTGAAAGGATTTGAGTGTAATTAGAGCCTATTAAGCAAAACACATCTCACCAACAGGCCAGCAAACCTGGATAAAGGCAACAAAAAATCATCACATATTATAGGTGTTACCTTCAAATTTTCCTTCAAATTGAAACAAGAGGTTACAAAAAACGGATGAAACCACTAGCTATAAATATGATGATCTCATTCCACATGACGGTCTGATTTTGCATAATCCACAGTTGAATTGAACTAAATGCATGACAGGGGCTCACGATGCAATGGAAGAACATGCTACCATATATGGTTAAAGTTTAAGCATCAAGCAATCCATGCTCATTTGTAAAAGCATCTCTGAGAACAGATACCCTGATGACCTGTGCTTTGGCTTGTTAGAAGGTGGAATATGCAAATATGACATTTAAGGAGCCTTAATACTGTTTTACAGTCATTCTGATTCAAAGATTCTAGACTTTATAGTGAAATCTAACTGCTTGTAGTTGACATCTATAGATATATGGGATCTAGCAAATATCTTTCAATATGCAATAAAAAAAGTTGGGAAAATTTCAATAATATAAAGAAGATGTTGTGAACTAAATAGAAAACATATGAAGTAGTTTTAAGAAATTGTTTTCTTTTGGGACTAGGGTTTGATATTTTTTGGAAAAACAAAAAAGTAAAAAGGAGATGAAAACATTTTCTTTTCCCGAGAAGTACAAAACAAAAACAAAAAACACACATTAAATAAAGGACTAAAGATTAAAGAAAAACTCTGTTTATCATCCCTTGCACTCAAAGCCATCTTGTAATGATTCACAGACTTCCTTTTGATAAATACATGGTTTATAACTCCCTTCAACAGTTTTAAGAGCTTTATTCTTTTTAGGCTAGAGCTTAAGAAGGCCTTGGTTGGTCTATCTCCCCTATTCAGCCAGTACAGATGGAAACAGTGTATAGTTCTTCAATTTTGAGTGAATATCTTAGCTTGACCACCTTGGTCTGAATCTGCTCACTAAAGGGACTGAATTGCAGATGCCTAGACCTGCTCCAGCTGCTCCATTGAAGCCTTATTCTTTCTTCTTTTGAACGTCACTAGTTGCCTCACATATCCTCACAAGCAGTCTGTGACCTGTTTAATAGTGCCTTCCTACCAGACTGTCCAGCCCCTCTCACCTCGAGGCTGAGGCATCAGATTCCAGCTACATCTGATAGATTTTGATACATCGAGGTCTCAAGTAAGAGATTGTTTAAGAAAAGAATCAAATATCCAGGGAGTCTGTATGACAATCATACAAGAGACTGGGAGTCCTGGAATGTTTTGAAAGCTGATATTAACCTCACCACTTCAGATAAGACAATTGAAGTCAATAACTCAGATAAGACAAATCTGCTTTTGAAACTCAGCCCAAAGCTACTTGGAAGCGGGAAGAACAATTTTCAGAAGCTTCCGGGTCGGAAACATTTTTGGGAGCATTTTTTATATAGTTCTTCAATTTTAAGTAAATATCTTAGCTTGGCCACCTTGGTCTGAATCTGCTCACTAAAGGGACTGAATTGCAGATGCCTAGACCTGTTCCAGCTGCTCCATTGAAGCCTTATTCTTTCTTCTTTTGAACTTCATTAGTTGCCTCGCATATCCTCACAAGCAGTCTGTAACCTGTTTAATAGTGCCTTCCTACCAGACTGTCCAGTCCCTCTCACCTCTAGGCTGAGGCATCAGGTTCCAGCTACATCTGATAGATTTTGATACATCAAGGTCTCAGGTAAGAGGTTGTTTAAGAAAAGAATCA
The DNA here is from genome assembly GCA_031772625.1 of Pinus tabuliformis. NCBI lineage: Eukaryota > Viridiplantae > Streptophyta > Pinopsida > Pinales > Pinaceae > Pinus > Pinus tabuliformis. The sequence goes on along the minus strand of CM062817.1, from coordinate 1,493,551,732 downwards.
AATATCCAGGGAGTCTGTATGACAATCATACAAGAGACTGGGAGTCTTGGAATGTTTTGAAAGCCCTCATCACTTCAGATAAGACAATTAAAGTCAATAACTCAGATAAGACAAAGCTGCTTTTGAAACTCAGCCCAAAGCCTACTTGGAAGCAGGAAGAACAATTTTCAGAAGCTTCTGGGTCAGGAGCGTTTTTGGGAGCATTTTTTATATAATATATATTTTTATATATTTTGATGCATATATGTCAACAAAAGCATGTAGAATGACAAATTAGTTATAAAACGCATATAAACATGCATTAAACCATATAACATCAATCATCTAGTAGTTATAACCTTCATCAACCACAGCTCCACATGTTACAACATCTCGATTCTCGATTCTCATCAATCTTAAAGTTTCAAAGTTTCAAAATTCAATATATAACATTTGTCATCACTAAAGTTGTTCTTGGAACCATTACCAAACTATAACAAAGAATATCAAACATGAAATGAAATGTTTCACAAAGCATCATATTCATAATTCATTACCAATGAGTTATACAGTCCATCTAATCCGAAAGCAAGATGATTGATTGATGAAAATGGATGAGCACAATATTACCAGCAATTGAATAAACAAAAAACATATGCAAGTAGAGGATTATTGCAAGAACTCCACACATGCCAAACACTCATTTGTATTACAATATATGGAGTACAAAATTGTGGAAAGAGCAATCAAAGTTGCCAAGTCTCCAATAAAATACAATACAATGGGTGAGTGATCAGTTTAGACTAAGTCAACCAAAAGTGAAGGATAAAGTAAAAAAATGTCCAAAATATAATACATGTCCTCTAACTAAGCCCAAAGGATTAGTTCAACTGGTTGTCACCAATGTTGCTAGGAATTTTGTTAGTTCCATGTCCACAGATTCCTAATTTGAATCCCTAGGTGAGGTGCAATAGAATATGCCAATGGGCTTACTAGGGATACCATCCACCATTGCGGGGGAGCATTGCTTGGGTTTCCCCAAGAGGTTTTCATTGCAAAAAAAGTGTTCACTAGACCAAATCTTATCAATTCATCCTAGCTGAGAGGAAATCTTCCCCAAATTTATATTGAAGATGGAGAAACTACTTTTCAAATGTTGATTAGGACAAACACTTGGCTTAAGTGGGCAAGGTGGCTTTGCCACCAAACAAGTGAGTGATGATTTGACAACACTTGATGGCTATGTTGCAAATATTAAAAAAGAGTATCCTCAATAAGGGGAGACTGAAAATCTAGAATTGTGGCCTCTGTGTGTATGAATAGAACATATTACTCCAAGTTAGTGGCTCATACAACTTTAACTCCATCATCGATTTATAATAAGTCAACAAAATAAGTATAAATAAAAAATTAAAAGTACAAATATAATGCATGTTCACTAGACCCAAGGGGTTAACTCAACTAGTTGTTGCCACTGTTGTTGGGAATTTTGCTAGTTCTGTGTCTGTAGGTGCCCAATTTATAGCCCCCTAGGTGAGAATGAGTAGTCTACATCGACTAGTTTACAAGGGTACCATCCACCATTGTGGGGAAGCATTCCTTGAGTTTCCCCGTGAAGTTTTCCTTCGAAAACAACTATTCACTGGCACAAATCTCATCAATTTGTCCTAGCTAAGAGGAAATCTCCCCCAATTTCTATTGACGATGAAGAAACTACTTCTCAAATGTTCACTAGGGCAAACATTTGGCTTGGATGGGCAAAGTGCCTTTGTGACCAGCCAAGTGGTGACGAGTCATGACACCTAATGGGTATGGTGAAAACATTAAAAAGAGTATTTTCAAGAAGAGGAGACTAAAAATCTAGAATTGTGACCTTTGAATCTATGATTGGAACATATTCTTCCAAGCTAGTGGCTCAGACAACTTCAACCCACTGGCATTCACCACATCATGGATACCAAGTTGAAGTGGGAGATCCAACTTGGTGACATTAGGGCACATTTATTGTATGATGGTATAAGGACCATACTGAATAGACTTGAGCTTGGGGTGCTATCTTTTTGAAATATGCTTGTACATTTGCAACCAAACTCGATCTCAAACCTAAAAATCTGGAGCAAATTAACGCCTATAATGAAGTGCCTTATACTTGGCCTATGCTTGTTGAGGGATATTGTGAACCATGTTGTTGAACTTGGCCAAATTTGGCACAAAACAAGAAGCTTTATCTTGCTCCCACTATTGGTGGATGTGGACATATATGGGCAAGCAATAAGGATCTCATTAGGAACAAGATGTTCAAAGCCAAAACAAATCTCAAATGGAGAATTTCATGCAAAGACATTGGTAACAATGTTGTAGATGCATTGCAAAAATGCAAATACTAATCCCATTGTATGTCTTGTTGGTATTGGGTAGTAGATACAGAGAGCATTAACCAATGTTTTGTTCACTACCTCAATTTGACCATCAATTTGTCGATGAGCGGCATTAGAGAACCAAAAAGCTAACAGCCTAAAAATTTCCCGAAAGATTTCCATAAGTGACAAAGAAATTTGGAGTAAGATAATTATATTAATGTCCAACAAAGATAACATAACTATATTGTTGTCCAACAAACGAAAACAAAAGTAGGTTAACAGGATTGTTGATTACAATGATGTTGATACAAGCAAGAGTATCAAACGGTCTCCTATATAAAGAACAAAAGATAAAGTAAATACACAATCTTTATGTGCTAAAACATGGAAAACCTTCGACTCTTAGTGTGAGTGACCACAAAAGGGAGCCAAGGCCGAGGTCATGATCCACTAGAGCTATCTATCCAAACATTCTAAAAGAAAAGTGCTCCCACTTTAGGAGTATCAATAATTTTGTTGCACGATATGAAAACTACCCTCTTGGAAAATTTGCATATAACCACAAAGAAGCAATCATGTTTCCACTAAGTGGTGGGTAAACCACTAATGAAATCCATGGAGACGTAATCCCAAGGTTTGAAGGGAACTAGCAAAGGTTGGTACAACTCAAGCCTCCTATTGGTAGGTTTACTTTAGTTGCAATGTGAACATCTCTATATATAATCTTCTACTTGTTTCATCATGGAAGACCCTAAGAGATAACTTTTCATGTCCAAGAAATTATTTTGCACACCAACATGCCCTTCGTAGGATGACGAATGGATTTGCTCGACAATAAGGCAACAAGCTAATTAAGCTAGAGAACACAAATTTTTCAAATTGTAAAGAAATCCATCCCAAACCGTGTGGTCTAGGAAGGGTACCTACTTAACAACAATTGGTTGTTGGATGCACTTCATGGCTAGACTAGAGGAAGAGTTTGTAACATGTTGGGATTTGTAGTGCTCAAAGGCTACACATCTACGGCATAAAATGGAAAGGAGTTTAGTTAGGAGTCTACTACATAAATCCCCACATTGAGCTACCTTTCTTATATTCAATGGATAAATGAAACTATTGAATGTAAAAATCCCATTTTAAATGTCTTTGCTCGTGAATTTTAGATTGTGAAGACAAAACTTGAAGAGGTCGATGACTAAAAATTAGTGTACAATAGTTTCCATACTAAAGATGTAACGTCACCATTGCTTGAGAACTTGGATCAGTGCATAAAACTCCTTGTCATAAGCCTTGTAGTTGAGTTTTCCCTAGGACAAGGTCTTTGAATGGTATGCCATTAAATATGCTTCTTGCTTAAGAGCAACACCTATGGCATATTGAGGAACATTTGCCTTGATCTCAAAAGGTTGTTGCAAGTCTAGAAGAACAAGCATCAAAGTTGAGTAAAGAACATCCTTCAACTTCTAAGATGCTCATTTTGCTTCAAGAGATGCTCATTTTGCTTCAAGAATCCAAGGGAGAATCTTATGAGGGTTGGTTTGATTTCAAGTGAATTTCCTGTAAAAATTCATGCCTCCTAAGAAACTTTTCAATTATGTAATGTTTATACGTGTGGGCTAGTCTTTCAAAACATAAAGTTTGGTCAAATCGGTATGAACTCTCATATCACAAAACCCAAGTATTGGAAAAAACTTTGGCCAAGGAATGACCTCTTCATTTTATCCTACAATATGTGTTAATTGAGGAGGTCCAAATGATTCAAACATGTTGCAAATGATCACGCCATGTTCTTTTAAAAGCCAAAATGTCAATTGGCCAAAGAATGACCTCTTCATTTTATCCTACAATATGTGTTGATTGAGGAGGCCCAAATTATGCAAACATGTTGCAAATGATCACACCATGTTCTTTTAAAAGCCAAAATGTCAATCTTATGTGAAGACAAATTGAGGGTTTCAAACTGATAACTTATGGTTTCAAGAACATGTAGGCGCCCATGATGAATGGCAACCCCCACCACCGACAGCATCAAGCAGGACTGAAGGTGCTTCAAACCTTGGACAACATGGACGGCTCGTGCGACCTCGCACACGAGGAGTTGTGCACCAGGATCTAGCTCTGTGACATGCTCATCATGAGGAGCGACGCCCAAGTCACGCCCCAGGGCTTAGAATCATCCTGCAATCGGATCACGGGCATAGAAGGATTGAGATCGAAATCAACAATGTGGATCTTCAAGCTGCCACTGAATATGACTATTTGGTCGTTAATGCTCCTACTCCTAACATCGTGGCCACTGTCGAGCATGGGATTGTTCTCATGTCCTCCATGGCACGCAATAGGTCCCAAAATGATGATGCCATGAAACAGAACATGGGGAATAAGGGGAATTTCTTTTGCCGCACGGTTCTTCATGCAGCCAAGATGAAGTTACAGCTCCAAAGCTCCTGCAATTTTCGGTCTTTGTCATGTCATTCTTTGGTGGAATTTTCTGCATTCAAGTGAAAGCAACAAATCTAGTATCTGCGCTTGCTGCCAGAATTCAAGATCAGGCAGGAATCCCTTTTGTCTTTATGCAACTTCTTCACGAAGGATAGCAACTCCATGAGGATCATCCACTCAGTGATTACAGCAATACCAAGGATGCATCAATCTCTCTCATTGCAAGCTTAAATGGTGATGCCATAGGAAAGGTTGAACCTTTTGCTTCTAAGTCTAAGTCCTTTAAGGATGCCCTCAAACTAGGGCCCATTCCTCTGACACATAAACAGCTCTCAAGGCCTGCTTTCATTGTGGATCGGGGGAAGAATATCCCTACTATTAAAGTAGATCACCCTATCTCCTACAAATCTAGCAAGAATTTTGTGTTGTATGTTGTTATTTGTCATTTTAATGGGTTTTGGCCATCGGCAAATGCACTTTGAGATTGGATACATCAGAACTGGACACCAAATGTAGATTTATTCTTTTGCTCAAACAGTTTCTTTCTAGTGAAATTTAAGGATTTGCAAGATTATGATAGGGTTTTTGAAGGACACAAGTTTTGGGGTCGAGCTAGCTTTGCATTAACCAATGTTTTAATTGTTTTAATCCTCTTTCTATGTCATCTTTGCCCACGCCCATGCAAGCTTTGGGAGAAGCTATTAAAACTTTCCACGAAAAACCCCTTGGAAAAGAGCCTACACGAGACCTAGGGTTGAAGGATATTACGTGATTTGAGCTCATCCAAGATCAAGGCAAGAGAGAGAAAAGGCAAGGAATGATTTACTTCAACAAGTACTAAAGCAAACGCCTTCAAAGAATCCCTAAGTTGAAGGATAGCTTCTAGGGTTCCCTCTTGACGTGATTGCTAGGACATCAAATTTATGGAGATTTGTTTTTTGCTCAAAGAGTTTCTTTGTGGTGAAATTTAAGGATTTGCAGAATTATGATAGGGCTTTTGAAGGACAATAGTTTTGGGGTCGAGCTGGCTTTGCATTAACCAATGTTTTAATTGTTTTAACCATCTTTCTATGTCATCTTTGCCCATGCCTGTTTGGGTTAGGCTCTCAAATTTGCTCCTTCATCTGCTACATCCAGATATCTTAGATGAAGTGGGTAACTCAGTCGATCGTTTCATTAAGATAGTCTGATAAACACAGACAAGTTGGAGAAGGGTATTGTTACATTCGCCTGCATATGTGTTGAAATAAATCTCACTAGAGTGTTGCCACACAGACAAGTTGGAGAAGGGTATTGTTACATTCGCCTGCATATGTGTTGAAATAAATCTCCCTAGAGTGTTGCCAGATAAATCCTTCTTCATTGGAATGGCTTGACTTTTTCGCAATCGTTGGACTATAAAAATGTGGCTTTCTGTTGCAAGATTTGTCAATAGCCAGGTCATCTTCAAAATGTCTTCCCTTCTTCTCAAGGGCATCCACTCCTCCCGAAGCCAAGAATAGACCCTAAGGATGGAAAGACCCAAAAGTTTCAATGGAATCTGTGAAATCTACAACAAACTAGCCAGATAACTCTCAACACCAAAAAAACTCTTCAGATAAGTTGAGTCCTTCAACCTCAGCTCTGACACATGCAACGCCAACCCACCCTTCATAGGTTCGGGCTGGAATTTATCCAAGACAAAGAATTAAAGGTATTACAGACTCATGTGCTTGGATGTGCCTATGTTACTTTATGCAATGGATCAATAAGATTGCGAAATACATAGACACTGAGGCAATTAGAGAAAACATAACAGGCAAACATGTAAACAAAACAAGTTTAATAAGGAGTTCACCCAATGCTCCTGGGCTACGTCTCCTGGTCCAGCCTCCAGTGGTGGCCTCTCTATTATGTTTTCAAAGCAGAGTTTTTACAATAGTGAGCTCAATTCGAGTCTCAATAAACAGATATAAATCAGTAGGACTGGACTTGGATCCCCCAAGTCTCTAGAGTACACAAACTCTCCTTCCTGGAACTCGACCTCTATTGGTCACAGTATTATGAGCCCAATCTGAGACTCGTACATGACAGGCCTATGCCGAGGAGTTTGCTTGAACCTCTCAAGCCTTCTCTGGAGTACACAGACTCTCTTACTCTCTCTGGCTCAATGTTGCCTTCAGGTCAGCTCGACTTTTTCTCTCTGTTCTCTGCTCTTAGCTTTATGCGTCTAACTAACTCCTCCTCCTGCTTCTGTCAGTTTATGGCTTTAAAGCCAATCTGCTTTTTGACTGTTTGTTTCCGCTTCGCGGCTTTCTGGTTTCCCTGCCTCGGTCCGTTCAAATTCCTCTATTCTACGTCAACATCACTATGTAACGCCTCACAGGGAGGTGGCCACCTGTTTCGTAACAAACTGAGTGTCAGTTCTCTTCGACGTCTATGAAACGACCATTTTTATCGTTAGCTCCAAGAATGCCCGCGAACATGATCCCTCTGCCAACTCATCTTTCATGCTGGACTTCAAACTTTATACAACTCGGCCTATTTACCCCATTGAATCCGGTCATCCGTCGGATCGCATTTCCACCATCAATCTAGAGCTTCCAGATCCTACGGTCTCCGTCCATATCGGGCGGGTAAGTATCATGACATTTATATGTCCGATGTGAGCGGTTTTCTCTCTCTTCCGCCAAACGTGTGTCACCCAGTGTGTGGCATCATGCAGGACTCAGTTGAAACTGCTTACTGCTCGAAGCCCTTCTGATATCCTGCCGCTTTTGGTGTGGGACCCACCTCTGACAGAATCCGCAAACTCCATATGGTTTTTTTCCTTTTCGGGTCTAGGTCACTTGGGGATTTTTCTTCTCGAAGGGGTTTGTCCGACGATATGCGATTAGCGACTTGCCGCTAATCACATATCAGAAACCTCCCCTGTTTCTCAAAAAGACCTCCCGTTTCGTTGTTTCGTGACAGCGCGTGTTACCATGGGCCAACGGGTCTGTGTGCTTAACCGAGGGTCCTCGTTGCTCCACGCTGCTCACAATTTACAATTGTTCCAAGGGTATTCCTGATAAGCTCGACCTTTGTAAGTCTTTGAAACTTTGGCATGAATTTTACAGAGTTATGAAAACTTAGAGAGTTTTTTAGGATCCAATTCAGATCACGGCCTTCCCACTGAAAAATCTTTTGGACCACCAAAAGTTGGTTTTTAAGCATCAATCAAGTGAGGGTATAGATTCCTTGCTTGCCCAATTTCTATCCATTTCGCACTGCTTGGTTTTGAACCTTTGAGTCCAATCCTGAGGTACTCAACATCCCCTCTGCGCGTGGTTCTCACCTTCCTGTCCAGAACTGTATCTTCCTGCAACTCATTGAGATATTCAGGCAACAGATCATCAATAGAAGGCAATTGACTCTGCTCTTCGGGATCTTCAATTAATGAAGGTTCAAATAGTCTCAAGCTGTCTGCATTAACAACTGAGTAGATGTGCATGTAAGCTGGTAAATCAAGGCGAAAAGCATTCTCACCAATTTTCTCAAGTATCTTGAAAGGTCCATACCTTATTGGCTTCAGCTTCTTACCTTCACCTTACATTTTGTCTTTGCTGATATATAGCCAGACTTGATCACCAACTTGGAAACTATGCTCCATCCGATGCTTATCATGCCTTGCCTTGTACTTGGCTTGGCTCTTTTCCAGCTGTTCCTGTACTGCCTAGTGAATCTCTTGGATTTGTTCAATGAACTTGGTTGCCTTGTCCACATCACTATGTCCATCAACTGCTATGTCTTTACCAAAGACAAAATCCAAGGGAGACCTTGGTGTGAAACCAAAACAGGTCTCAAAAGGAGATCTCTGTGTAGAAGAATGTTTAGCTCGGTTGTAAGCATGTTGTACATAACATAAATGTTCATCCCAAAGCTTGGGATGCTTGCTGCAATAGCCTCTGAGCAACTGGATCATTGTCTTGTTGACCACTTCTGTTTGGCCATCTGTTTGCGAATGAAAAGTTGTGCTCTTTTTCAGTCTAGTATCCATCAATTCCCACAAACTCGACCAAAATTTCCCAACAAATCGAGTATCTCGATCAGATATAATGGAAATGGGTAATCCAAAATGAACCCATACATGCTGAAAGAACAACTTTGCAGTTTGTTCAGCGATAATCTATTTGTTACAAGGTATTAAAATACACATTTTGCTAAACCTATCCACAACAACATATAAATAGTCATGACCTTTTCTAGATCTAAGCAGTTCTCCAACAAAGTCCATGAAAACACTTTCCCAAGGATGAGAAGGAACTAGTAGTGGAGTGTACAAGCCTAGTTTTCTATTGTTGAACTTGCTTTTAGCACACATAGTACACTCCCTTACATATCTAGAAATTGTCTCATTCATTTTTGGCCAATAACAAAATCTTTGCAACGATGCAACTGTTTTACTTACACCAAAGTGACCTAATATTAGATAAGTGTGTGCTTTTCGAATTATCTTTACTCTTTCAGTTTGTGGAATGCATAACTTCCCAAAATGATACAAGCACTGGTCCTTAACATGATAATCCAATTCTTCTACTTGTTTGCCTTGACTTAAAGTTGCATATACATCTTTAAAATCAATATCTTGAGCATACTGTTCAATGTAGCTTTCATGCAATACTGAATTATGCTTAAGTATAATAGATGCATTTATGATTGGTCTGGACAACATGTCTACAACTTTATTGTGTATGCCCATTTTATATCTGATGACAAAATGAAACTATTGTAGAAAACCCATCCACCCATAGTGTCTTGATTGCTGCAACTTAGCTTGGGAGTGTAAATATTGAAGTTGTTGACGATTAGTATGTATAACTGTCTCTTTGCCCATTAGGTAATGTTTCCACTTTTTCACACTATGTACTAATGCATACAATTCTTTATCATATGTGGGATAGTTAACTACTGTAGAATTAAATGTCTCAGAATGATAACATATGGGTTTACCGTGCTGCATCAACACTGCTCCCATGGCATAGTCACTGGCATTCGTTTCAATCTCAAATGGTCTTTGAAGATCGGGCAGTGTTGGCACTGGTGTTGTACTAATTTTTTCTTTCAAGGTGTCAAAGGCTTTCTACTGTTTGCCTCCCCACTGAAACACCTTGTTCAATCCTATTAAAGCATGTAAGGGAGCTGCAATTAAGGAAAAGTTAGAAATAAGCTTTCTCCAATATTGTGTTGCTCATAGGAAGCTTCTAACTTTTGTAGCAAATTTGGGTTTTGACTAGTTTACAATGAATGCAACCTTGAAGGGATCTATCTTCAACTCACCACCCCTTACAATATGACCCAAATAATTCAAAGATGTTTTGTCAAATTCACGTTTTGAGAGTTTAACATAAAGATTTTCTCTTTTCAAAACATCTAGAGTTTGTTTAACATGCTTTAAATGTTCTTCCCATGTTTTACTGAATATAAGAATGTCATCTAAATATACAATGACAAAATCATCAATAAAATGTCTAAGTACATCATTCATTACTCTCATGAAAGTAGCAGGAGCATTAGTTAAGCCAAAAGGCATAACCAACCACTCATACAATCCCTGCTTTGTTTTGAAAGTAGTCTTCCATGCATCTTGCTCTGCAACTTTGACCTGATGATAGCCACTATGCAAGTCCAATTTGGAAAAATAAACAGCTTCTTTCAACTGATCTAATAAATCGTCTATGCGAGGAAGGGGATAACGATTTTTTATCGTTATCTTATTCAGTGCTTGGTAATCAATGCATATTCTCCATGAGCTATCTTTCTTTCTCACCAAGACAATTGGAGACCCACATGGCGATGTGCTAGGTCTTATGAACCCTTTCTCGAGCAGCTCCTGTACCTGTTTCTTGATTTCTGCATTCTCTAAAGCAGACAACATGTACATTCCAATGTTAGGCAATGGAGCATCTTGCTGCAAATTAATATCATATACTATTTCCTTTTTGGGTGGCAGACATTTAGGTTCTTGAAATAATATATCATATTCTGAAACAACTTTTTCTAAATCAACTTGTTGTTTAGCATCACAGCCCTCAAATACATTGGTTTTATCAGGTTTCTTTTCCTTTACATCCATCAGTAAAAATTGTTTGCATGAATTTACAATTCTTTTCATCTACCCAGAGTTTATGAAAGTATAATTATTCTTGAGTTTATGAGCTCTTACAGTATACTCGATTCTATCTTTAACGAATTGATACTTGTTCTCAGCTCTATAGAAAATAGCTTTTCTATCATACAAGTAAGGACTTCCTAAAACAATTCCACATATATCCAAAGGAACTATATCTAACTCAACCTCATCTACAAACGCTGACCCAAAAGAAAACTTAAGTTTACATTGTCTAGTCACTTGTAGCTTTGCTTTATCACATAACCAACCTAATGGATATGGTTTCTTGTGAGGTGTGGTTAGCAATCCCAACTTCTTTACAATTGCTTCAGAAATTAAATTTACTTGTGAGCCACTATCAAACAAAGTATCAATCTTTTGATGTTTGGAAATAACCCGAATATGAAAAAGCTCATGTCTTTTCCTCTCATTCATTATCAGTAGATTGTGCAAAATTACTAGTAGATGCTTCCGAATTTTTACCTTTTATACCTATGGCTGCAATCGTTATTTCGTCTCGTGAGTCTGACCCCAAATCCTTTTGAATAGCGGTCGCAGTCTTCTTCTTTTTGCCCTCGTATTTCTTGGGTTTCAGCTCCGATGTAGAATCCAGCAGTGTTCATCATCATGCCCATCCTTCTTACAACGAATGCATGAAGATTTGGTCTTTTGTACAATATTTGTCTTCCTCTCTTTCCATTTTGTTTTCTTTTCTCCTTATTCTTGCTTGCAGTGGGTTTTGATGATCCCCCAACTTCTGGGTTCACATTCTTACCTCTAGCCTCTAGATGTGTAGCCTGAACAGATACCTCATCTATGCTAGTGGGATTAAACATGAGAATAGTGTGCCTTAAGTAGCTATGTAGACCACCTATATACTTCAGCAGAGTTTCAGGTGAGTCTAAAGAAATTCCTAGAATCAAAGCTCTTTTCCTAAATTCTTGGGTGTAACCTTGTACACTTTGCCCTTTTAATTGGCGAAGAGTTTGCCAGCTCATCATGGCTTGCTGCATATAGGCTAGTGGATAGAATTGCTTTTTAATTGCAAAAACAAATTCACTCCAGACAGAAAGAATTTTACCATGTTTCTTTATGTCAGCTTGTGTCCTGCCTTCCCACCATACCAAGGCAATGCCTCCAAGGCGTAGGCTGGCCAGCTGAATCTTACTCTTGTCTGAATCGATGCTCTGCACTCTGCAATAAACATCAATCTGTCTAATCCAATTATCCAGCTTCTCTGCATTCAACTCTCCATCATATATCGACAAATCAAATTTAACATCTAATTTAATCAAAGATGTCTTCTTTTTATTTTCAGGGCTACTAGGAGGTGTGGGAAGTTTTTCTTCTTTCCCTTTGCCTTTAGAGTGGTCATGGAGGAGAGATTCTTCTACTCCTTTGTCTTGTTTGGAGTTTGATGAATCTTCATCTCTACCTTTCTTAAATTCCCTATACATTTCCTCCACCATGGCTTTCATGGTCAGGAAACCATCCATGAACTGGGAGTCTGATTCCAAGGGGTTTTCTTCTGACATTTTCCTCTTAGGGTAGACTCTTCCAATTTCCGGGTTAGCTCCAACCAACTCTCCTTCTCCTAATTTAACCTTTGATCTAGTTAGCATTCAACAACAAAATCCAGCACAAGCTTGTCTAACCTTAGTAACCTGGCTCTGATACCACTTGATCTGGAATTTATCCAGGACAAAGAATTAAAGATATTACAGACTCATGTGCATGGATGTGCATATGTTACTTTATGCAATGGATCGATAAGATTGCGAAATACATAGACAATGAGGCAGTCAGAGAAAACATAACAAGCAAATATCTAAACACAACAAGTTTAATAAGGAGTTCACCCAATGATCTTGGGCTACATCTCCTGGTCCAGCCTTCAGTGGTGGCCTCTCTATCATGTTTTTAAAGCAAAGTTTTTACAACAGTGAGCTCAATTCGAGTCTCACTAAAAAGATATCAATCAGTAGGACTGGACTTGGATCCCCTAAGTCTCTGGAGTACACAAACTCTCCTTACTGAAACTCAACCTCTATTGGTCACAGTAGTATGAACCCAACCTGAGACTCATACATGACAGGCCTATGCCGAGGAGTTCGCTTGAACCTCTCAAGCCTTCTCTGGAGTACACAGACTCTCTTACTCTCTCTGGCTCGATGTTGCCTTCACATCAGCTCGGCTTCTTCTCTCTGTTCTCTACTCTTAGCTTTCTGCGTCTAACTAACTCCTCCTTCTGCTTTTGTCAATTTATGGCTTTAAATCCAGTCTGCTTTTTGACTGTTCGTTTCTGCTTCCCGGCTTTCTGGTTTCCCTGCCTCGGTCCGTTCGAATTTCTCTGTTCTGCGTCATCATCTCTGTGTAACGCCTCACAGGGAGGTGGCCACCTGTTTCGTAACAAACTGAGTGTCAGTTCTCTTGGACGTTTGTGAAACAACCATTTTTACTGTTAGCTCCAAGAATGCCCGCGAACATGATCCCTCTGCCAACTCATCGTTCATGCCGGACTTCAAACTTTATACAACTCAGCCTGTTTACCCCGTTGAATTTGATCATCCGTCGGATCGCATTTCCGCCATCAATCTGGAGCTTCCAGATCCTACGGTCTCCGTCCATATCGGGCGGGTAAGTAGCATGACATTTACCCGTCCGATGTGAGCGGTTTTCTCTCTCTTCCGCCAAACGCGTGTCACCCAGTGTGTGGCATCAGGCGGGACTCGATTGAAACCGCTTACCGCTCGAAGCCCTTCCGATATCCTGTCAGTTTTGCTGTGGGGCCCGCCTCTGACGGAATCGGTGAATTCCATACGAGTTTTTGAATTTTCGGGTCCAGGTCGCTCGGGGCTTTTTCTTCTCGAAGGGGTTTGCTCGGCGAGTTTCTCAAAAAGACCTCTCATTTCGTTGTTTCGTGACAGCGCGCGTTATCACGGGCCAACGGTCTACGCAGTTGACCAAGGGTCCTCGTTGCTCCGCGTTGCTCACAATTTACAACTATTCCAAGGGTATTCCTGATAAGCTCAACCTTTGTAATTCTTTGAAACTTTGGCATGAATTTTGCAGAGTTATGAAAACTTAGAGAGTGTTTTAGGATCCAATTCGGATCATGGGGTCCACCCCTCGAATGGAGCTGCAAGAGACACAACTATGGTTTTAGTTTCGTCGATGAGCGGACACAACGTTTCCATGAATAGGATCACTCAAATAGTGATAAGGAAATAGCTACAATTGCAGACCCCCCAGAATTGGATTTGATTCAAGGAATCACAGTGATTGTACTCTTCACTTGTTCCCAACAACTCCTCGAGGTGGATAGATGTCCACATGAGAAAAAGAAAAAAGGATCCTCGGAGAGAACCATGATCATTCCCAGATTCATTACCCTAGCTAGAAGTAAAAGCACGGTTTAAGTAGTAAAACCATGAAGGTAGTAAATGTATTGCTATGTACTGTGCTTATCAATGATGGAAAGAATGACATAACTAGATATTTTAAGGTAATACAAATCAATTTACCAAAAAAAAGCCAAAATGGCATTTATGTAGACACTGATAAACTTACCAAGATGTGGGTAGAAGATGTCATTAATGATTCACATAAAGGTAGCAAAGGCATTCCTTAGGCCAAATAGCATAACCAACCACTCGTAAAGATTGAACATGGTGTTGAAAGTTATCTTGCATGCATTAGAGTTTCCCATCCAAACTTGGCGACAATTGGAAGGAAGGTCCCACTTGGGAAAATACTTAGGACCCCTAAGCCAATGAAGGTGGTCATCAATCTGGGGCAACGGGTAGTAGCTACCAACAATAATCTTCTTGACAACCCTATAATTTCAAAGTGGCCACTCTTATTTCCTTTTCTTGGGTACACCAAAAGTTGTGTGATGTCACTCAATCCCTACACTATCTTATGGTGAGGTGTTGTACGTAGAGAAAATGGGCACGCAAGAACCAAGAACAATCTCAATGAATGTTTTATGTTATGAAGGGGAGAGAACCCCCTTGGGTTCTTTAAAGAAATTTGTGTATGAGTCAATGATTCATTGTCTATCAAAGGGAAACAACTTCCCTTTGTTATCTTGCTTCACTTATTGAACAAGGCACAATGACAAGACTTTGCTCAAAGTGACATGTTTAATGGTGGGACTGCCAAGTATAGGTGGAATAATAGAAGGAGAAGTGGAGGTGAGTTTATATGTCATACCTGTTGGACATTAGATAAGCCAAGGCTCCTATGTATTCCGCGACATGGACTAACCGTCTCTCATGGATCCTTATCTTTGGTGATGTGATCATTGACTAACACTTGCGGGTTTTGGTTTAACGGCAATCGCGATTCCCAACAAGTGGTATCAGAGCGTAGGTCATGAGTGCGATGCACACCTAGCTCGCTTTGGAGGGAGCCTGTTAGACATTGGATAAACCAACACTCTCGTGTGTTTCGCAACATGAACTAATCGCCTCTCATGGATCCTTATCTTTGGTGATGTGACCATTAACTAACACCTGCGCGTTTTTGTTTAACGACGAACGTGATTCCCAACAATATTGTCATTACACAACCTGTTATTCCACAATCTAGCAGGCCTTGTATAGGCAAAAGGCTAGAGGGCACAACGAAACTTAGGACAGAGGCCCATTGTCACCACACCCTAAGTCCCCTACTCTTCTCAGATTTTCACCAACGAGAGGAGTCCCAATAATACTTAAATATGTATCTATAATGGGTCTGAAGTGAGGCAAAGCAACTCATTCAATGGAAAGGTTGAATAAAAGTGCGAGCTTTGGGAGAAGCTACTAAAACTTTCCACGAAAAACCCCTAGGAAAAGAGGATACACAAGACCTAGGGTTGAAGGAAATTACGAGATATGAGCTCATCCAAGATCAAGGCAAGAGAGAGAAAAGGTAAGGAATGATTTACTTCAACAAGTACTAAAGAACACACCTTCAAAGAATCCCTAAGTTGAAGGATAGCTTCTAGGGTTCCCTCTTGATGTGATTGATAGGGCATCAAATTTATGGAGATTCCATCATGGGAATTCCTCCAAAACTTGAGGATCCATAGAGGAGACACTAAAGAAGAATCTTATCCAAATGAAATTCAAATTTCCTCTTTGCAACGAATTTCGCACCAAGCCCTACAGAGGCCTATACTTAAAGGGAGTAAAATGGAGGTGAAAAGAGATATTCTTTGAGTTTTGATTGATCACCCAGGATTCAAGACTAATGTTCGGCCATTGGGAGGATTACCCCCTTAAGGTGGGGCATTTCATCACCCCACCTTGAGGATTACCCCCTTAAGGTGGGGCATTTCATCGCCCACAAGGGGTTGGGACATTCATGGGTTCCTTAATGATGTAAGGGGCACTCATGGGGGCCCTAGGAACTAGGGTGATGGCCATAATGATAGGGGGTAGGCTCATGATTGGCTTTTGAACACATGCTAAATTTTATTGTCCCAACCATCTTTTGCATTTTGTTGTACATATCCTATTGTATGTGGCCTATTATGCTTTCATCTTTCTTTTTAGCTGCATCAACCTTCGGGCCATCGTTCCAGGCCCGAACCAAAGTGTGGACAAGGGGGTAGGGGAGGCTAACAACTTGTGGACCCAATGTACAAATGTGGACCCATATGGGGAAAACGTGAAAAGGGTTGGTAATGAGCGGAGGGAGGTGAGATATATGGTATCGGGAAGCGGGACCACGTTACCAAAATCAAGGTTTCCCATGTATTGTCACTCCTAAAGCTAATGGCCAATAAAGGAGATCCCACAGGACTAGGATACAAGATTAACCCCCCCAAGTTGAGGTAAGGGAACAAGAGTACAGTCAAAGCCCTTCTTTCTTCCAAGTCACCCAGTAGTCCATGCCCAAGTGTGTCAAAGAAAAACAAGCATAAACACCCAATTACATAATGAAAAATCATACCTTCGGGATTGGATGGCCCACCTTCAAACATATGATCATGACAGATGAGCAAGGAAACATAACGGTTGTCTCAAGTGGCAAAGAGAAGCAGTACATCAAAGTTATCAGGTAGCTGCAAGGGGTTGTTGGTTGTCGGCTGAAGACAAATCTAGGAGAATTTCTCCTATGGGGTCACCCACTAGTGGTGGGTAACACAACCTATAGGTGTTAAAGTAGCCATTATATTATGCATGCTTAGAAACATGGCATGCCCTACTAAAAATCAAGTTAGAATAGTTGAGAGGAATGACATCACACTCCAATATGTCATGTAAGGATCTAATGGCAAAAGGTGATGGAACACATCCAAGTGATAAGGATAGATTATACAACCTTCTTGATCAATCCAAGTTGATATGGATTAGGATGAGGTGTTGTCGATATGGCTTAAGGGTGCAAGTTTGCAACCAACTAGGATGATACCAAATTCTTTTGGTTGCCATTATCCATAATAATGTAAAATAATTAATCCTTGATCTAGGTGTTTAAGTAAACAAAGTTTCTTCATTATTGTCTCTGTAATTTGTGACCATCAACACTAAATGCAAAGTTGTAGAGGTGGGACCAATAACCTCCACATATGTATCTTTCAATAGTTGTTTCCCAACAAGAAAAGCCTCACCCTTATTAGTGATCTTGGCCTCGAGAACTTTGCATTCGTTATCAAAATGCCCATACTTTTTGTGACAGGAGCAACACATGCTCTCCTTTTTGTCTCAATAATAGGCGTTATTTTGGGACACCACAAGATTTGTCCACTGCCACCAAGTTGGGCCTTGGAAGTGGTAAGAGGTTGAGCAGAAGAGACCAACTTCTTTTGACTAACAAGATTGGTTTAGGAAACTTAGCCTTTATTTTGGAAGTATTTTGAAGGCATGTTCCAAGAGAGTAATAAAGAATAGTTCTAATTCCTTTCATGAATGCAGAAATAACACAAAAATGAACTTAGAGAATGCCTTTGAAATCTCTTACCTCAAGCTTAATGAACATTCTACTATAGACATCAATAAATTATTGCAAAATAGAGAGTGTCTTTGAAATCTCTTACCTCAAGCTTGATGACCATTCTACTATAGACATCAATAAATTGTTGCATGAACTATATGCCAAGATTTGTCAAAGTTGTAGCCACTTTGCCAACAAAGCATCCTTGTATGCTAAAGGGTAGAACCTCTTGCAAGCAACATCCTTGAATTCCCCTTAAGTGTTTATTAAGGATTGGTTGTTAGCTATAAATGTTTAGTGTGGGCCTACCATTACTTGAGTAGTGGAGTCCTCCACGTGAACTTGAAGAACCCTACTCCTATTAGCCTTTACTGGGTTCGAGAAGGTTCTGAAATAAGCTTTTGTGATGCTTATCCAAGAATTGAACACGTCATCATTGACAACCCCATCAAATTTATGCACCAACAATTTGGTATCCAACTTGAAGCTTTGTTGAACAATGGGAATCACCTATTGAATAATTGGTTGAGGTTGAGGCTACGTTGGGCCTGTTGCTAAATGGTGATGTGTTGTTTGACTATGATCATCATATCACAAACCATTTTTGCCTGGAACACTTATTGTTGTTGGCTGTGTTGTTATTATCGAGTAAACAAGGGTTTCTCACACTAGGCATTATTACCTCTACATTTGTTCAGCCAAGGCTAAGGAAAGGTTGTAGTCCTAGGAGTCCCCCATTTCACCGAAGCTTTCACAAGGAGCCATGTGACTTAAGTGATATTGGAACAAATTAAGTTCTACAATCAAAATAGTGATCCGCAAGAAGTAAAAAGGAAATACATTCAAAAAAACTCAAGTGGAAAAATTGGTAAAAAAATTGTAGTTCACCACTCAATGGAATTTTAGGAGCTCTCACTCCCCTAACCCTCGAAGATAACAAATTTAAAGCTACAACCATAATCTTATGCCCTAGAGAGCTAAACAAAAGAACCCAAGGACGAAGAAAATCCCAAAGCAAATGAATGCTCATTCTCTTAAGAAACCATAATCTTAAGCCTATGTTACCAATTATATGATCATATGAGCACAATACCAACAATCAATAGAGTCAAGCATACAAGTGAATTAACAAAGACAAGTATGCAAGTAGAAGATGTTTGTCAGAATTGTACACATGTTACAAACTCATTTGTATTTCTAGATATAGAGTACGAAAATGTGGGGAGATTGATCAAATTGGACCAAGTCTCCAATAAAATAAATAATGTGAGTGAGTGACGAATTTACACCATCACCTAGAAGAAATAAGGATGAAATACAAAGTGAAAAATACAAATATAATACATGTTCATTACACTAAGTCTCACAAAAATAAACATATGTATACATAGGTTGCCTCACCAAAACCATTAACTCAAAACAAGTGGCTCAAAACTAGTACCAAAAACCCTGAGCCAAAACCATGGGTCAATCTTATCCATATTTTGTCCTTTTCCTAACTGACCAAGTACAATGTACCACATTATGGGCCATGGGGGTCCCATATAACATTACTTCGAATACTTTATTTCCCATTAATGGCCTTTTACCAAGTATCATACAACTTACAACTACAACTTTAATATGGGCTAACATGCAAAATAATCCAAAGATATATTGCCATGACAACTTATTCTATCAAGCGGCACAACAATGTCTATACAAAATACTTTTTGATGAACTTGAAAGTAAGCCTCCAAATAGCCATGGCCTGCTACCACCTCATAGACT
Source organism: Pinus tabuliformis (assembly GCA_031772625.1). Taxonomy (NCBI): domain Eukaryota; kingdom Viridiplantae; phylum Streptophyta; class Pinopsida; order Pinales; family Pinaceae; genus Pinus; species Pinus tabuliformis. The sequence continues at coordinate 1,493,532,124 of CM062817.1, read as the reverse complement.
TAGCTTAGGGGTGGCATTCAATTAGGAATGCCTACAAAGGTGATGAATGCTCCTTTGGCAACCACTTTCCATGCTATGTTTTCAAGTTAAGCTAAGTGTTCTATGTTCCACGTGCATATATGTTATGTTGGATTGCTATGATGATCTTAGATAATGCATTCCAATTTGAAAGTTGCTCTTTATAAGTGTGCCAATCCACTTTACTTCTCTACTCAATATGTCTCAATTGTACTTTGCATTAATCATGCAATATTTGAGTAATTAGTAAGGTAATAGGAATTCTATAAAGTTTATGATTGTATCAAAATGAGATGTCCCACTCCCAAAATAACCTTTAGCCCCCTACAAAAACTCCAAACACATTCTACCATGCCCTATTGCATTAATCATGCAATATGAGTAATTAGTAAGGTAATAGGAATTCTATAAAGTTTATGATTGTATCAAAATGAGGTCTCCCACTCCTAATCTGAGAGTCAAGTAGACTACATCAAAAATGTTTTACAACTCAAAAGGTGAATGTCTCTTTGGGCTTTAAATCGCCCAATTTGCTCCCAAAATAGCCTTTAGCCCCCTACAAAACCTCCAAACACATTCTACCATGCCCTCTATATACAAACAAGATGGCCTTCAATTTTAGTTACAAAACAATTGAATTTTTTTTAATGTAGATAAAATATACATCCATTTTTTTATGTTTCATTTATTTTTTTATGTGGATTCCATGTCTGCATTAACTGGGCCTTCATCAATCTTCATTACTTTGTACAAACAAATGCATGCAAGTTGCATTCACCACTTTTCTTGCATTAGCATCAAGGTTGCTTATGCATTCCACCTTTCTTGCCAACCTATGTCGCATGCCCTTTATTTATTTATCTTCTTCTTGTTTCTAATGTTTAGTAATCTTGTCTTCGTTACTAGCATCATTCACTAACAGTCCCCATCTCTAGTTCAACATTTTTGTTGTATTTTGTTTTTATTTATTCATGTTTGTTATTCACGTTTTGTCTTCCAACATTCTTCACATTTATGTTCCATGTTCCCAGGCTCATTCTCACCTTCTTCATTGTCAAGGTTCTCAATGTCTACTACAAATACCATCCATATCTTTCTAATTTTTTGTTGCATTCATATTAGCTCCTTTCCTCACATTCACACTATGTGTCTTTACATTCCTTGACATTTTCTGCATTATCCTCAACGTACACTGTTCTTCTCTTCATCTCCTTTCTAGCACTTATAATATGTTCAAACCTTCAACAAAACCCCAACCATTCAATCAGCAAAACCCTTTACAAAGGAAGAAAATGATACCAACAACTAAGCGGCCAAAGGGATGGAAAGAAGTCCCAAGGTCTGATGATGGAATAAGATTGGTCGTGAGAGTTAATATTCAAAAAAAAAAAACTGTAGAATATGACCTTTCTCATATGACATTTCCCCTGATCAAGTTTTTAAGTCAATCGAGAATGTTGTTGGCAATTATTAATGTTGTTGATCTCTTAGAATATCTATCTACTTGTAGATTTCCTCCTGCAACCTAGCTTGAATTCTTCCAAAATTATCAATGTGTTATTCTATTGACCACAACAAATTGCAACAACATCCTCCACCATACATCATTTTATTTTCATGGTTTCCAATGAACATCCACACATTCAACCAACATGTGACGCCTTTTTCCTCCTCTATTAGGCACATGATCATGGTGCTCTTCAAATTCTTCCTCTTCACCAATAACACAGAAGTTCAGAACTTATTTTGAAGGTATGTTGTGAGAAATTCAAAATAAAATAACAAAATACATTCACACATAAGCACAAAGATTGGAGAGAGCATTAATCCTGTGCTTGAAAATGCTGTTGGCGGTAAGAATGCACAAGTTACATATCCTAATGCAATTAACCTTAACATGACCTCAATATTCACCACGTGACTCCTTTGGACTTGTGAGCTAAAATGCACACAAACTAATTTGCAATGTATTTACACACACACAAAAGTCATCGAGAAATCACAGGATCAGTTGCTGACAAGTCCCACTGAGTTACCAATTGCTCATGCGGCTGGCAGTTGACACCCCGCCCACTCCAAACCAACAATCCAGAAACTTGGTAAAACAGTGGAATCCCACAAGTGGTTTTTTGAAATATATTTGTGTGTATGTGTGTAGAGATGTATGTTTGTATGTACACACGCATATAGCTAGATAGATAACTAGCCATACTAAAATGTAATGAATATCAATGTTGGGAAAATCAGGTAGACAATAACTTCAGTGAAAATTTGGCAAAATGCAAAAAATTGCTAAATCTCAATAATTCTGTGAAAAATCCCCAGTAAACAAAAATCGCTTATTTTGAATTCATCAATTAATTAACGATCCTGGTGGTATAGATGGATATTGATTTCTACAATGATCCTGGCACATGCCAATGTTTACTTGCAGTCTATGCACGGTTTCTACAAGCCTTAGCAGTGCTAATAATTTGTCTATATCTTAAGACTATAGCACTGCCAACCAAAATGTTGCTACAAAAGTTTAGACATTGTACAGACCTTACAAAATTACAGAAAGTCAAATGATACATGCAATGTGAAGCATACCTGGATTCCACAGAAAATAAAGAAGCTATGTTTCAGAATACTGTATTTGGAACAAAATTCACAAACTCGAAACAATCCAAGCTAATTGGGTTCCAAGGATTGTATTTGTATGTTTATGAACTATCGAAAGACACGAGTTAAGTTTATGTAAAGCATATCTAAATTCCACAGAAAACTAAAAAAATGGAAGAGAACGGAGTTAGCCTCTTAAAATCTAACGGGAAGTTGCGTGCAATAAATTAGACCTTTGTTGATCTCTATGAACATAGTTGAAGATAAAAAATAAAATAAAAAAGTTATATTTCAATGTGTACCTGCCCTTATAATGGATAGAGATATAACAAAGGCATGTATCAAGTAAGAGAAAACGCAGACTACATTTTGTTATTAATCTAATGATGAGGGTAACAAGCATATATTAAATAAATTCGACAACCTAACCAAAACTTATTACAGCAATTTGGGAAAAATGGGTACAGCAGGAGAAGCTGTGAATATAAAAAAGCAGGCATTTTCATTCTCATTCACAAGACAGAATAACTGCTCAAATTGAAAATAAATTGAAACAACATATCAGGATGTTTCAGTAAAAAAATGTAATCTAGTTTCTACAGATCGATCAGTAAGCTACATTAGACGTTAACAATCCTGATTTCCTGCAAGGGATAACAACCCTCAAGGTACAGCTGCTCCGAGTTTCCAACCCTTGGCTAGTCAATGGAAGCCAAATACTAATAAGGTATCATAGAAGCATCTTCTGCAATTTTATCAGAAAACCCCGACATGCCTAAAATAGTAAGGATTTTTTTAATTTTGCGATGGGGAAGCTCAGAGCTCAAAGCCTCAAACACAAGTTCATGCAGATTAAGTAACCACGTTCTCACTGTGGCTAAGGAGATAAGGAGATCCGAACCTGCTTCTTATGAACATTTTACATCACAATTCATCGGCTTTTCCGCTCATAGCGAACAAGGTGACCCAGTGAGCAATCAGCCTTGTAAACTCAAATTTCCGTTCAAAGGCATTCAATGATTACCTTTCAATTGACGAGAATGTTTATTACCTCTGCACATAAGTGGCAACGTGGGTGTCGGGAGCATAATCTTAAAATTGTAAAGTTGAGATATACTGCTATTAATATCGCAAACAACGATCTGCCCAGCAACCCCACTTTTGCATTGCATGTTTGAGGCAAATTAATGAACCCTGTGTTTAGGGAACCACATTTAAGATGCAAACGACTGCAACGATAATGACAGATACACCAAGCCTCCAAAATTTCTGCAGCCATTGGAATTAAACTCCTGACTGTCAATCGCAATTACCACCATCTAAACCCTAGATCGATTCTGCCTTATATTAAAATACATATATAACCGCTAGTCAATTCGCAATTACCACAGTCTAAACCCTAGATCGATTCTGCTTTATATTAAAAATGCATACATAACCACTAAATCAATTGAATCTTGCGACAAATCTGGCATCCTAAATATTAAAATGCAATGAGTTACGATGTTTCTCGTTCAAAAATCTTGAAATACATTTGAATTTGAAAGAAAAAATTAAGCACCGACTGAAAATGAACTGCAGAGCAAAATAAAAGGATACTGAAATACGTAGGGGCCAGATTCAATTGACATTCTAGAAGGCTCGCTCTGGCCCTGCGATAATTTCTTGAACAACGATTTCGCCTGCTGCTTATAAAACTCCACATCTCTCTGCTCGCGCCCGTCGTCCAATCCTTCTGCCAGAGGAAGCCCGTCAGTGACCCGGGCTATCATTGTCAGCTTCACCATTATTCCCTACGAAATCCTGAATAAAGCTCCGGCTTCGTTCGGTGATTCGAATCTGAGACCACTCCAGATTTCAATATATTTGAGTAGAAAAGCCTCACGCGTTTTAGGTTCCTCCAGATTGGCACCTTGAACGACAAGATTCACCGGTTCTTAGCCATTAATGCTTCAAAATATGTACAGTGGTCAGGCTGGAAAGGTCAAAGTAGGCAACCTAAAGCCAGATTTCGACATCAGAGCATGTGAGATAATTAAAATACAATATGTGAATTTGTTATTTATTTTTCTCATTAAAGTATTTAATTATTTTTGTGAATTGGATTTAATCTAGGTAGTTGGAAATAATATTATTAATTTTTTAAAGGTATTTTTACTAAGATTCTAGACGGTAAATTATGTATGTTTTTAAATTTTGTTTTATGGTAATTTAAAGGGTAAAGTATGTAAGTTGTCTTTAGTGTGATTTTTAAAAGTTTTTTTGGTGGTTTTTTAGGTCTAATTTCTTTAAAATTTGAGAATTTATTGAAATCACAAGTTTGATGGGTAACCCCTGCACAATGGAAGTGCTTTAGGGTTTTTTTCCAAGTTGTTGAATCCATATATATATAGTCAAAAAACAAAAGCCAATTTAAATAACACAAATCAAGATTTCACCTCAAATTTTTTAGGCGGATTCAAGCACCAGAAAGTCCAAAAAGTGGCACTAAAGACAACTCCTAAAGTATGTATGTTTTTAAATTTTGTTTTTTTACCATAGTGAAATATCAATAATATATCTATTATAACACCAAGAGAACATAGCCCCTAGGGTTAGCTCAATTGGTCGAGTCCCCCTTGTTAGGTACTTCACCAATCAAGAGGTCAAAGGGTCAATTCTCCTTAACGCCTTTGGGGTTAGAAGGGTGGGTTAGACTACTCCTTGACGGAGTGGAGGGGATAACGTCATGACCATTTTTTTGGTTAATTTTAATCAAAATAAGACTAAGACTTTTAAAAACTTGAGTTTAAATTGTTTAATTTGCATAATTTGAGTGCCGGTTTTTTTGGGTGTTGAATACATTTAAGCATTCAAAATTGTATTTTAGACAACAAAAAATCTTGAAATTGCATTCCCAATCTTGAAATTGCATTCCCGGATTTTAGTGAATTCCAATGAAAAAGGTAACGTCCCATTCTGCGAACCACTCGATCATCCCACAAGGAGACATAGTCGTAGTCTAACTTATAGACCAAATGGCTTTTTTCACGACCATTTTTCTGGTTAATTTTAATCAAAATATGACTAAGACTTTTAAAAACTTGAGTTTAAATTGTTTAATTTGCATAATTTGAGTACCTCCCAGGGCGTTACTTTCCCTATTTAACGAACCCAATTTTGTTTTTGTTGAATGCGAATCAGGGTTTGATATTGATATTTTGTTATTTGCAATAATTTGTTCGGAGACCTGGAGTCTTCTTTTACGGTTTGATATCTTGAGTGTTGCCGGTGCATGTGGCCCACGGTGAAGGCGATCGTGCAGAGAAAGAGGTTCCAGGACACCCTACCGTCGTACGGCTTGTTTATTCTATTTCACCCCACAAAGGAATCATCTAGGTTGATGCATGCTCGATTCATTGCCATGAGGAACACACGTTGTAGGACAAAATGCCCACTTTTCTTTTCCCAATAGAAAATGGTGTTGCTCTTAAAACTATAAATCATAATCTCACATTGATGCCAATATTATTATAGTTTTTTCCATGCCTTAATAACAATAATGCAAAGAAACTGAAGCAAATCAAACAATCATTATTTATATTGGACAAAAAACATCCCAGATTTTGGTGAATTTCGGTGAGTTTCAAAAGGTGAGTTTCTTGTCGCAAACAAAATAATATATTATCTTTATTTAAGGATGGAGTGTTTGCCTCATACACTAATTTGATGTTTAGCTTAGTGGTAACCTTAAAATTGAATGATCATTGTTATTATATTGTTGTCTACTTTAAGCCTTAAAGAATATCTTATCCTTGTTTAAGGGTGGAGTATTAATTATATAGATAATTATATTTGTGTCTATAGGTTTTAACCCCGTACAGAAATTACCTACATACGAATTCTAAAACACAGAAAAATAAACAATGCAAGAGCATAACACATAAAACACATATACACAGACATTTTCCCATGGATCCCAAAACCGGGACTGCCAGCTTGATTTTTCATTATATTTGTTTCATATGTTCCAATATATATATATATATATATATATATATATATATATATATATATATATACATGCCGAAGCATCCAATACCATGGACCGAAAAACACCGCGTCCAAAACCATGTGCGAAACCATGCACAAAACTATAGGTAGGTTGACCCACCTAATATAGGGACCAAAAAAATTTCCCGAGTCACTGCCCTGGACCCTATAGAGGGGGGCTACCCACCTCCCTTAAACCCCCTATGACCCCCCCGCTATGTAATCGATGCAACGAAGGGGGGGCTCAACCCCCCCTCTAACCCCTCGGTTAAATAGGGTAGCTAGTCGTGGAAAGAATATAACACAACCCAACATTCTCCCACTTGTTGTTTTCTTTCCACAGGGGGGCACAGGAGAGCTTAGTCATTTATCCAACCCTGCAACGCCCATTGTTTCTCTACACTAAGAGAACTTCTCAGAGCTCACAGATTTTGTCAATGCATCTGCAGTGTTCTTCAGAGTGTCCACCTTTACTAGCAACACATTTTTGTCTTCTATCATATCCCTCACAAAGTGATACTAAACATCAATTTGCTTTGTCTTTGAGTGATAAGCAGGGTTCTTTGCCAAGAAAAGTGCACTTTGGCTTTCACAGTTTATCATTATAGCTCCTTGTATTAACCCCATACTTGAACACAATCTATGCAACCAAATTGCTTCCTTGCTTACATGAGTGGCTGCCATGTATTCTGCCTCTGTAGTTGATAATGCCACTACAGGTTGTTTCTTACTCATCCAATTGACTACACCTCCAAATAGGTTAAACACATACCCACTTGTGGATCTTCTCTGATCCAGATCTCCAGCCCAGTCTGCATCAACAAAGTCACAAATATCCAAAACTCTGTCCAATCTGGTCTTCCTTGGTAGCACAAACCATAATCATTAGTGCCACGCAAATACATGAAAACCCGCTTCATTGTTGTCCAGTGCTCCTTCCCTGGTTTTGACATAAACCTGCTCAATACTCCCACTGCATGTGCAATGTTTGGTCTAGTACAGACCATTTCATACATCAGGCTACTGACTGCACTTGCATATGGAACACGGGACATGTCCTCTTCCTCTTCTTGTGTATTGGGACATTGTTCAGCAGATAACTTCACACCTACAAGAATAGGAACCTTCATCGGTTTATTATCCTACATATTAAACCTCTGCAGTATTGTCTCGACATACTTCCTCTAGTTTAACCAGAGCTTCCTCTTTGCTCAATCTCTTTTAATTTCCATGCCCAAAATATAGTTTGCAGCACCAAGGTCTTTCATGTCGAATTTGGAGGACAACTGGGTCTCCAAATCCTAGATAGTTTCTTTGTCATTTCCAACCAGCAACATATCATCCACATACAAGACCAGATAAATAACACGGTCACCAATTAATTTAGAATACACACAGTGATTTGCTTTGCTTCTGGTGAAGCCAAGTCCCCGTATAAATGTATCAAATTTCTGATAACATCCTTGGTGATTGTTTTAACCCATACAGAGACTTCTTTAACTTGCATACCAGTTCTTTCTTGCCCTTCACCGCAAAGCCTTCAGGTTGCTTCATGTAGATCTCCTCTTCCAAATCCTCGTGAAGAAATGTTGTCTTCACATCCATCTGTTCTACCTCAAAATCAAGAGCAGCAACAACAAATAAAAGTAATCTAATAGAAACTACCTTGGCAATAGGAGAAAAAATATCACCAAAATCAATTCCCGGCACCTGGGAATAACCTTTTTCTACCAACCGAGATTTGTATTTCTCCACCTTTCCTTCTGGATTTGTCTTCTTCTTGAACACCCATTTGTTGTTAATGGGTTTCCTTCTAGCCGACAATTCCACCAGATCCCAAGCCTCATTTTTGTGCAAAGATGCCATTTCATCAACCATGGCCTCTTTCCAGAGTTTTCCATCCTCTGAATCTACTACTTCCTTCACAGTTCTGGGATCATCATCAATAATAGATAAAGAAAAATTTGAACAGAAAGCAGATGGACTATACCTTTCTGGTTGCCTTCTTTCTCGAACTAATCTTCTCACAGCCAGAGTTTGTGGCTCTTCATCTTCTGATTCCTCTTCTGTTGTAGAGTCTGATTCTTCCTCCTTTAGCTCAAACTCTATCTTCTTAGGTTCCTTTGACGGGACTTCATGTTTAATAACATTTTTCACCTCTCTAAACACCACGTCTCGGTCGTACACAACCTTCCTTGTTACTGGTTTCCAAAGCTTATAACCTTTTAAACCATCCTTATACCCAATAAAGATGCGCTTTTCAGATTTACTATCCAACTTTGTTATTTTCTCCTTTGGAACATGTACATATGCATCACACCCAAATAACTTCAAATGTGAAAGAGAGGGTTTCTTACCAGTCCATACCTCTTGTGGAGTCTTATCCTCCAATGCTGATGAAGGTGATCTGTTGACCAGGTAACATGTTGTCTCCACCGTCTCTGCACAGAATTCTTGTCCTAACCTGGCACCACTGAGCATGCTTCTTGCCCTTTCCATCAACGTCTTGTTCATTCTTTCTGCAACTCCATTTTGCTTAGGTGTGTATGGAATAGTTTTTTGTCGTGCTATACCATAATTTTTACAGAATTCTTCAAATTCATTGCTGCAAAACTCTTCACCGTTATCTGTCCTCAACACCTATATCTTCTTCTCTATCTAGTTTTCCACCAGAGCCTTAAATTCTTTAAACTTGTCAAAGACTTCAAATTTCTTCTTGAGGAAATATATCCATGTATTCCTTGAGAAGTCATCTATAAATGATACATAGTACATAGACTTACCCAGTGATGGAACCTTCACAGGTCCAAACACATCATTGTGCACAAGCTCTAATATATGTTTCACCCTCTTACCACCAGAGGGGAAACTCACCCGATTCTACTTCCCATATACACAATTTTCACAGAAACCAAAATCCAGAGAGTTATTAGTCATACCTTCTACCATACCTTTACCATGAAGTATTTGAAGGCCCTTCTATCCAATATGTCCAAGCCTTTGATGCCATAGCATGGTCTTTTCTCCAGAGACCACTAGATTTTCTGCTCCACTTTCAGGAACCACAGAACTGTTGCACCCATCAACAACAGTGCTACCTTGTACCTTGTACAGAGTTCCAATCCAAATTCCTCGCATCATTACCAGTGCTTCCAAAACCATCTTGCAGGTATCTTTCTCGAACATTGTTTTTACACCTACATCATCCAGCTTGCTTACAGAAATTAGATTTCTAACCAATGCAGGAATATGTAGTACACCCAGAAGTGTTATAACCCTTCCACCTTGCAACTTCAACTTTACTTTTCCGCGACCAATGATTCTAGCCTTCCTATCATGCCCTAAGAAGACATCACCACCATCATATTTCTCATACTCGCAGAACCACTCTCTATGGCGAGTGAAGTGAAAGGATGCACCTGATTCAATCAACTATGCCTCATGATCTACATGTGTACTTGAAGAAGCCAAGTATACATCCCCACCTTAATTTGAGGTGGTTTTCGCCTTTGCAGAAGGAGCATCATCAAATCTCTTTCCTTTGTCAAGAGCTTTAGATTTACAATCCCTTTTGTAATGTCCTTCCTTTCTGCATTTCCAGCACACCACCTTTATAGGTTTTCCTGGAGATTTAGATCTCCCACTCGATGACTTATTTTTGTTTCTTTTCTGGGACTGTCCTCGTACAGACAAGGCATCACCATTCTGGCTCTCCATATTTTTCCATCTCATCTCCTTCGTCAGCAAGGATGAGACTATTTCATCAAACTACAAGGCAGATGCATTGCTACCTATTGCAATAACCAAACTATCCCACGAATCTGGTAGAGAACACAACAAACTGATGCACTTATCTTCATCTGAAATTTTAATATCAATAGATAATAATTGACTTACCACAGTATTAAATGTGTTCAAATGCTCTGTCACCTAGTCTCCATCTTTCATCCTCAAGTTATACAACTTTTTCCGTAGGAACAGTTTATTCACAAGAGACTTAGATTGGTACAAATTTCCTAACTTGTCCCACAAAGCCTTCACCGTAGCTTCCCTTGATACATTCAGCAATATTGGATCTAAGACACACAATCATATTATGCTCTTTGCCTTCCAATTCAACTTCTTCCATTCTTCATCGGACACTTTTGTTTGTTTAGTACCCGGATCTACCACGATCCATTGATCTTTGTCCACCAACAGATCCTCCATGTTGAGTTTCCACAACTCAAAACTCTAACCATTAAATTTCTCGATCTCTATCTTTCCACTGCTCGTCATCTTCTTTCACCACCAGAATTGATCCCGCAGATCTCCCACTGAACAGGGTCTACCACAGGCCCGAGTGAAACCCCTCAGCAACAAAGGAATTCCCTTGAAGCCAAAACATCTCTAATACCAAATGTAGGTTTTAACCCCGTACATAAATTACCTGCATACGAATTCTAAAACATAGAAAATAAACAATGCGAGATCATAACACATGAAACACATATACACAGAGATTTCCCTTGGATCCCAAAACCGGGACTCCTATCTTGATTTTTCATTATATTCATTTCATATGTTACAATACATATATATACATGTTGAAGCATCCAATACCATGGACCGAAAACCATCGCGTCCAAAACCATGTGCGAAAACCATGCAAAAAACCATAGGTAGGTTCGCCCACCTAATATAAGGTCCAAAAAAAATTTCCCCGGGGTAGCAAGGCTACCTACCCCCCTCAAACCCCCTGTGACCCCACTGCTGCACAATCGACACAACGAAGGGGGGCTCTGCCCCTCCTCTCACCCACCGGTTAACTAGGGGAGCTAGTCGTGGAAAGAATATAACACAACCCAATAGTGTCCAACTAATGACGGCAAAGGAGGTCAAAGGAACTATTGAGTATAATGATGTCCATACAGTGCGAGAGAACCAAATGGTTTCCAATAAAAAAATACAATGCATGAATACAAAAGGTACAATTCAGGGACATAAAAAATACAATGTATGGAATTCTCTGACAGAGAAGATCCAGGGGCTAATGAGTCTGAGGATCAAACCCATCTCTCCTAACATTTGAGGCTGACTGAAGAGCACTGAAAAAACTCCACAAAGTTTGTTGGCCTGATGAAGGGCCAGTGGGAGGTGCGAACTGTCCACTAAATCATTGTATGGGGGAGTTCGTGCATTGTTGAGGTTTGGAGGACCTAGTTCATCTCCCAGGGACGGATCTGAGACAGATGTGTTGTTGAGATCTTGTGCAGTAGGGTGAGGTCCCATGGATCCTCACTGATCTAGGGTCTAGATATGAAATTGTACCAATCAGGCTCTTGGTGCCCTTATCTGAAGGTAGTACCCTGAAAAATGTCGTGATCCTCTGTGTGGGGTCTGGTCTGATGGGAGGCTGAAGAATATGTGCTCGAAACCTAAGATTCTCTTGCATAGATAGGGCCAAACATCTCTGATCGGGATACCTGAAAAAGTTTTTGAGGGTCTAAGAGTCTCTGAACAAGAAATGGAACCTTCCTCTGATCTCGTAGTAAATATGGAATCCAACAATGAAGCACACCTCAGTCTCAACTTCCTGTAAATGACATACCTAGTAGATTTTGTTTGGTCTATCAATTTGGTGGTCCGTCTCTACCCGAAGTCTATGAGAACATACTCTGAACTGGCCTAGAGGAATGCGAAGAGCATGCATTCAGAGGTGAAACATACACTGGGGTCGAATAATGAGGCTGTTTCTCAACTCCAAGAAGTGCTCAGTGTAGAAGGCCATCTTTGGGTGCAACCCTCCCAAAAGGATTGACCCAAGTGACCTAGACGAACTGCCTATAGATGTCCTCCCTAATGATCTTGTCCAACTCCTGTCTAGTAGGTAGAAGGTGACTAGGAGCATCCAAGGAATATCGAAAAGGAGGGAGACAATCAAACTGAATACCCACTAACTCTAAGAGATCTGAAACTCCTATAACCAACATCTAGCCCGCCCCGAGGGAGTAGAACGGGCAATAGTCTTAGATGATCAATATGCCAAGTAAGGTAAATGGTCCCTAATCTTTATCGAGTCTGCAAATCCCCGAACACAATGCAAGAATGAGACCAAACTGAAGATTGTCTCAAGCCGAAAGGGCTGAACTCCAAACTCTGCAAGGATGATGTGTTGAGATACTGTGTATTTACATCTAATTATGCGGTGGAGAAGAAGAATTTGGACTCTCTCAATTGAAGCCCAATCTGACTCAAGTGACGGTGCCCAAATCTCTTAGCCATATAGAACAGGGGCAGATCAAGGTGTCCATGAGGCTCATCTTGAACGGTATGTATTGGAAGTGATGTCGAAAGCATTATCTCTCGAGAAGGGCTAAGTATCCATATCCTTTGTTGATATGACGTTGGTCGCAAATTGAAGCGGGGACCTGAGAATTGCACCCCCGAGTACGTATACATGTTGGTGATCTCAACTATTAATTTTTCTTAGGGCTATATTGTTCTTTGCTTTGATAATTTCATTTCTTCATCAATACATTAAGTTCACCCCATAGCATCATTAGTTTTACATCATTATTAATTAGCATATGCAACTGTGTAGAAAGAACAATAACATCATCATCAATGCAACAGAACATAAAGGAACAAGAGAAGAAAAACATGTACACATAGAGACACCAGGATTGGTCGGAGACCAGGGCAAAACCCACTATGGGGAAAACCCTTGCAAATCTTCTTCTAATAGATTGTCATCAAATAATTCAGTAAAAGAGAGTACAATGATCCATATCTTCACAACAACTAGAATATCCATGAAATGCATCTCAAACATCATAACTCTGATTTAGATAACTGCAATGTATTGTCACTGCTTGTAGCTTGCTGCCGAACACTTCTGTTACTAAGTGAAATCTGCGGAAAATTGAAATCTCATCTTGGAGTCACAGTTGCAGGGAGGAGGAGTTGTGCAAGTGACTATGACAGATAGGGTCACTCTCTATGAACTGCAAGATAGCGACTATGGAAGCTCGGTCGCTCCCATACCATTATGTCTAGGTGATCAGGGACCAAACTAACCTAAACTCCTGGTCGTTCTCATGTAGACCTTGTACCGATGACCAAGGATCCAAATTCTCTCTCATAACCACTTTGTGCCAGTGACTAAGGACCCAAAGTCGCTCTCATGACCATTTTGTGCCAACGACCTTGAATCTAAAAACCCTAGTTCAGTGTGAGCTTCATCCTGAAGTTTCGGACCCTTGAGTGAGCTTCCTTCATTAGACCTATGCGAGCCAAGACAATATAGAATAGGAGAAGAGAGTTTGATGTGCGTTTCCAAATGAGATTGAGGTATCTTCTATTTATAGGCTTCCATGAGGGTCCACTTGACATGTCCATTGGTACATGTGCATAGGGCTCACTAGATCCAAAATATATGTATGAATAAAATAATTCATAACTCAACTTCCACTTGTCCAAATGAGGTGATCTTTAGGTCGATTTTGGTCCTCTCGGAAAGAGGAATCTGATGTCATCATCATATACATCAAATGAGTAATCGAAAGTGGAATTTTACCACCGTTGCATGTTTTTAACAATCCCTCTCAACTAAGGAGAATTCCACCGACCAATATCATACCATCGATCAATATGACATATGTCCCATCTCAGGTATCTCATTATCTCAGATCATCAATGTACATATCTTGCTTATTCTTGCTTATCTATCAATTGTTCCTTCTCATATGTTGAATATTCTCGAATCTAGAAGAAGAAGAATTTGCCACCGGAGGGGAGCTTAAGCTACCACCCTCTATTCATCGGGCTACAACCCAAAAATTCATCAGGCTACTACCTGGAAATGTCATCGGGATACTACCCGGAAACACCATTGGGCTACAACCTAGAATATCATGGGGGAGCTACAACTAAAACCATATCAATCAATAGGATACCTCATCACACAGGGGAGTAAACACTTGACCTTGGAATTTCAACGGGGAGCTATACCCTCAACTTGGAATCATACCAGGTCATCTCAACCCACAGGTCATCTCAACCCATCCTATTGCCTACTAATCTTCCCATCGATGACCAGAATAATCATGTGGTAAAACACTTGCATCATAATCACCTTGGGTTGTACACCCACAAGTACACTCTCTCGTTGGCTAGACGAGGAGCAATACTCCCAACAAGCCCAACTTGTGGGTATGATGCCAACTGGGGTATACTATGTAAAGTCCAATATAGGGTGAGCTACTACTCCAACCCTATGGGCAACAAATAGGGATAACACCCTATTTTCCAGAGTTCCCTCAACCCTAGGAGACCTCCATTTCGATTCCTCACCCTATGAGCTCAAACAAGGTAGGAAGAGTTAGCTCAGTGTCCTTGATCAACGTTGCTCTCATCATTCTCATATCATCGTACTTGTATCAAGTAATCATCATCTGTTAGTAGCTAGTTGTCTCATGTTTATACATAACATCAAATCAAATATCATGTTAAAGCATACATATAAATCACAAAAGGATACCATAATCGTCCTCCCTCTCAAGGAGGTGCCAACCACAAGCCTAAGCTTGTCTTGCATAGTTGCATTGTCTCAATATATGAGAGTATCGCGGTCCCAAATATATATGTATATGGGATTCTCTACCAATTGGATCCCACTCTTTATTATCGCAATGTATCCATGTAATAGCCAGATTATGCTCATACAACTCCCTAAGGATATTCTTCAACCTACTCATAGCTAGTCATGTTAGCAATATCATACTCAACCTCAATTGTGTCACAAACATTTCATCATGTCATATTTCATACTAAGGCAACACTCATATGTTCTCATCAAAAATCAACATCGGCATCTCCATACAGTCATATATCATATGAAGAATATCTTAGACCAGGAATAGATCATATCATGCAAACATCTCGAAGGATACTTATCGCCAACTCAGTGTGTATGAAACAGCTCAATCATGAACTTATTCAATTTCTGTGCACATCATATATATACAGATGGATGTTCAAAATGGAACATCAATGCTTCAATCAACTATCGAATGCCATGTCAAGTTCAACAACATCTTTAACTTCAAATCAGAGTGTCCAAGGATTTGCATTTCCACTTCTCAATGCTTCTCCAATAGCTTCACAATATAGATTATATTTTCCCTACTTCAGAAATCGATTCATCATGCCATGATACACTATTACGAGCTTCATAAGCCATTTCCCTCTTACTTATATCATCATAGGTGTTTTACTTGACAAAAGTAGATCGTCAGTATATAAAAAGCAAAATCAAAATCAAAGTCATACCTTGGAACACTTCTGAGGTAAAGGCTTGAATCAACACATCTTTCGGCTTCACCATATAATTGTCAATGTAGACATGTCAGGATTGGGGGAGCTTGCTTCATGAAATGCTCAATGCAACCATAACACTTTACCAAACCATCAATCCTTCATAAATCCTTATTGCACAATCAAATCAACTAAATCAGCTCAATAAGCTTATCAAAGTTTAGAAACCAGATCAATACTAATATCAAAAGTTATCAATATCTCAGAGTCAATTCTTTGAACCAGATGACAAGTAGGGCTTTCATCAAGTCGTGACATCATCTATTATCAAGCCAACATGTTGTCATCAACCACACAATATAAATCAAGTCATTCCCATAATATAAGTCATTAGAAGTCACTATGCTCATATATCATTGTCATCAAGGAAAATCATCAATCTTCAAGTCAAAACATTAGACAACATGACAATATCCAAATCTCCTATCATAAAACATATCTCAATCATTAAAGAGATCTAGGTCATCTTTAGACATCATACAACTTATACATATCAATCGACAAAATCATGTCAAGCTCTTGTGGTGCAAACTTTAAAGATAATGACATATCTATATGTATATCATGGTCACCTGCAAACATTCAAACTTCCTTGCTTTCAAATCTTACAGATATCTGCTACTTATCTATGGAACTAACATCCTCCAACTGAACATCTTGATTTCATACACAGAACTTCAATTTTGTGTCCATCAGGCATAGTCGCACCTATTGGCCTTCCTTTGTGCGAGTGAGGCTCTGACCTCTATTGTAGATCAAATAATGTTAGATACACATAAATCATATTTCAGCGATGCAGAATGCAAATGGTAATAAGAGTAAGAATATTGACAAGAGATTCTCCCTCTAACTAGGAATCTACTTCATTCGACTTCTTTCATGTCATCAACATGTATTTACTAGAGTTATGAAACAGCGTATATATTAGATCATAGAATCAAAAATATACCCATCATGGTCATAACATGCTCATGTCATCTACTACACCATTACATCTTGACATCAACCATTCATCAAAGGTTAGATTCACATGATAGAAACAACAGACATGTTTAACATACTTCAAAGATCATGAACACAATATCACTTTTATCAATTCAATCCATTAGGTTAGGGCATTCAGTTTTACCATATGCCATAATTATTATCAAATACATGACCATGGTTAATAAGAGATCTAGAGTATCAATCTCATAGTTCTATCATCAAGTTTATCATAGGACCAAGTCAGGTCATTCAATAAAACTTTACCAAAAACAACAAGAGTGTCAACACACTTTCGTCATATTTATCACAAGCATTATCGGTATCAATGAGGTAGCCTTCTATAAGAGATCCATCATGTCTTATGTATGTCAAGTGTCAAGAGTATCATTTACTAGAGTCAAGGTACTAGCCTTCCTTACAAAACTAGGATCTCTACGAATAACATATGTTAGGAAAATGTCAAATCATGCCACTATATCCAAGATCAACAATGAGTAACCCCATAGAATCAAGAAGATCAACATGATCAAAATATTCAATATTGGGTGCACTATTTCATCATAGGAAACATAAATCCAAATCTCTTTCATATGCAAGCATGAACCATTTGCAACGGGGACATTCTCAACATATCATAAGGCTTACCTAGTCATCCAATGTTATAGTTGAAACATATCATTGAAACAATATATCTTTCATACTTTGTGGTGTTCAAATACCTGTGCACCTTCTCATAGGCAGCTTGTAGTGCTTATCACATTTTCATCAAGTGCCTCTTTATCTCTTTCCAGATCTAACTTTTCTTTCAATCATGTGCCTTTATACCTCTTTCCAGATCTAACTTTTCTTTCCTGCATCTCAAATGATCCTTAAGAGGGATCCACTTATCACATCTCATCAAGGAGGTTAGATACATCCATATACTCAAATATACATGCAGGAAGTATAAGCAATAATCATAATAATCAGATTCATAAGTCTAAACAAGAGTAAAGACACAAAGAAACATCATAAGTCAAGCAGTACTTATCTTCACTGAGAGGTGATCATCTCCCTCTTGAACCAGCCTTCAAGAGCCATCACTATCCATAGTTCACATAATAATGTTGCCTTCAATCAACTTTGTCAACAACCGACCGTCTAGGGCTTCATCATATTTGTCCCAAGTGCTTGAGCATCTTCACATAGATCATGTTATAGTTTCATACATCAAACCAGGGTTTCTCTCAAACCCTAACCATCAAATCCTTATGCACTAAATACCTAGGGTTTCCTTCATACCCTATCATTCTTTTAGGTCTCCACCATCATCTTCTTACTTCCATCTAAAGTGTCTCCATGAGGGTGATCTTCATGGCTTTTCTTCAGCCCAACTCTGATACCATGTCAATTTTTCATAGGGCTATATTGTTCTTTTCTTTGATAATTGCATTTCTTCATAAATACATTAAGTTTACCCTATAACATCATTATATTTACATCAGTATTCATCAACATATGCAAATATGTAGAAAGAACAATAACATCATCATCAATGCAACGAAACATAAAGGAACAAGAGAAGAAAAGCATGTACACATAGAGACACTAGGACTGGTTGGAGACCAGGGAAAAACCAACTATGAAGAAAACCCTTGCAAATCTTCTTCTAATAGATTGTCATCAAATAATTTAGCAAAAGAGAGTACAATTATCCATATCTTCACAACAACTAGACTATCCATGAAATGCATCTAAAACATCAGAACTTTGATTCAGATAATTGTAATGTACTCTCGTTGCTTGTAGCCTGCTGCCGAACACTTCTGTTACTAAGTGAAATCTTCGAAACAATGAAATCTCATATTGGAGTCACAGTCGCAGGGATGAGGAGTTGTGTAAGTGACTATGACAGACAAGGTCACTCGCTATGAACTGCAAGATAATGGTTGTGGAAGCTTGGTCGCTCCCATATCATTATGTGTGAGCGATTGGGGACCAAACTAACCCAAACTCCTGGTCACTCTCATGTAGACCCCGTGCTAGCGACCAAGGATCCAAAGTCACTCTCATGACCGCTCTATGCCAGCGACTTTGAATCAGAAAACACTAGTTCATTGTGAGCTTCAGCCTGAAGTTTTAGACCCTTTAGCGAGCTTCCTTCGTTAGACTTGTGCGAGCCAAGACAATATAGAAGAGGAGTTGAGAGCTTGATGTGTGTGTCCAAATGAGCTTGAGGTATCTTCTATTTATAGGTTTTCATGAGGTTCCACTTGACCCTTCCATTGGTACATGTGCATAGGGCCCATAACTCAACTTCCGCTTGTCCAAATGAGGTGATCTTTAGGTCAATTTTGGTCCTCTCGGAAAGAGGAATTTGATGCCATCATCGTCACCAAAAAATTAGTAGTACAAAGTGTAATTTGGTCATAGTTGCATTTTTTTAACATCAACCTCCTCCCCTTTGAATAGGAAGTGAAGTTCTGAGGTTTTCTTCACCACATTGAAGATCATAACCTTCGTTTTACCCAGGTTGATCATCAACTGTCGAAGATCGCAAAACAAAGCTAAGGCGTCCATCTGCCTTTATAATACTTTTGGAGATGGGGAGAGGAGGACCACATTGTCAGCAAAGAGTAGAATAGATATCAAAAGCTAGTGAAGAAGGCAACCATCAATGTCTTGGATATCATCATGTAGAAAATCCTCCAACTCATCAATATATATCCCAAATAGGGTAGGGGATAATGGACAACCCTATTTAACCCCAATATTTCTTCAAATGAAATCAGACATCCCATGAGCCAAGCGAAGATGGCCATGGATAGACTCATATAGGCGCGTAATAGTTGTCAATAGGGTCGTCAAGATGCTAATATCTCCGAGTCTCTGGAGTAAGGCTTCCCTTGGAACAAAGTCAAAAGCTTTCCGAAAATCCACGAAACAATAGTAGACTTTTGAAGAGCGATGTCATGCCTCCTCAGTCACAACGCAAAGGGTGAAGATGTGGTCAGTGGTCTAATGAGCTAGTCAAAAACTTGCTTGTCCCCTAGCTTTGAGTTGTCTCTGCTCAAGGTCACTAGCGAGCTTACTATGTAGAACAGTAGCGTACAAATTCGATAATGTGTGGACCACCATGATCATTCTGTAGTTATTGGGATTTGAGTTGGAGCCTAATTTGTGGATCAGATGGATGATGTGGTGTGACCATGGCAGTGGAAAACCTTCACGTACTACATGGTTGAAGAGATCAACCAAGTAGCTAACCAAAGCATAGAAATTATGTTTAAAGAACTCTACTTGGTATCCTTCCTCACTAGCTTCTTTGCTGCTTGTCATCACCCAAATGACCTCTCTAATATCTTTGTCTGAGAATAGGTAACATGAAGGGGGTGGGGAAGTAACATGAATTTGGCCCTACCTCGGAATATCATAAAGGTTGGAAGTGTGAGAGAACATGATGTAGGTTCGAGGTCAGATGAAAGAGGGGAGCGTCAGGGAAGGATGGTATGCCATAATTGTTGCAGAACGTTCTCGCCTTGTATGAGAGACAAAGAGTCGTTTCTTGCAACGAAGGAGACGATGGTAATAGGATTTGAGGTTAGGGTAGAAGGGTTGAGAGTGGGTGAAAGCATATTGAAGTTCTCAATGTAAAGTATTGCATTCGTCATCGTACCATTTGTTCATGGGGCAAGGTCCAACTTTTATGGAAATGGAAGTGGAACGAGTGGAGTGAGGGAAGGATTCGAGTATTACTTCCCAAATGGCAGATGACAGACAGGTGTATTTAGTGGAAGTGGAATCAAGCAAGGAGAACCGGGTCTTTGATGGGAGAGTCTTGCATAGGGTAGAGGAGCAGATGTCAGGGTCACCTTCGTCAAATCGAAAGGTGTTCGAGGTGGGCCCCGAGGGGAAGGATGGGGTGGAAGGGGAGGGTCAAACTGAAGAGAGAAGGAAATAAGTTCATGATCAACAAGGGGGATGGGGGAGACTGATAGATGGCAAATAAAAGGGAGCAAGTTATGGCTAGCAAGGACATAATCAAATACAATCACACCCCCTCCATATGGCCGACACGTGAAAAAGTGGGAGTCTGGGAAATAGGGGAGACCATTTAAAATTATCAACTCTTGTGATTCCCCCAACTGCAATAGATGCTTACCATTCACTATAGTGTGCCCCAAAGCATCATCTGACATCCCGTGAAGCCCAACTAAATATGGATCTATCCCCTGGGTACAAAACACATCCTCTCCTCGATCGTGAAGAGGGATATGGAGATCTCTAATACAAGCATTGAAGTCACCTAGGAGGATGACTTCCCCAACAACAGAGTATTGGGTGATGCTGGTGTACAAGTTTATAAAGGGGTCCCCATTTGAGCCATTATGTATGGAAAATGGTGAAGAGGTTGGGGGAAAGTAATAGACTGCAACGTAGACGTCCCTCAGAGGAGAGACTCTGACACTAATCTGAATCCACATAAACCTGGAAAAATCATCTTCAGCTACCAAAGATACCTTGTTCCGTAGTGAGTCACTAGCCAAACAAGCAACCCCACTTGATCCTTTGACCCATCTTGAGCTCCTTGTTTCCTGCCTACAAACTGAGAATCAATGGTAACATGCGATATCTAGGAGAGGTTGAACATGGCTTGCATGAGTCTTGGTCATGAAAAGGATGTTCGCTGATTCAAGAGTGTCATACAAAAGTCTCAATGATGACGAGAAAGATCCATTGCCATTCCAATAACGGATAGAGATTCATGTACCCTGTCGTCTCCCCAAGTGGGTCCGTCATTTGGAACCTCTAGTTTAGGGTTCCCACCTAGGTGGGACGGAGTCCTGAATAACTGCCCATTTCCTTGCGTGCCATGTTGCCATAACTTGTTCTCTAGATTGTTTAAGTTCCACAACCTGTGCTCAAGTGAGGTCCCCATCCAAGAAAATCCTGTTGGGGGGAGAAAACAACTTCTACTTAGCCTTGAGGGTGCGGAGTCGATTGGATTCAGTCTAAAACCTAAGGAAGAGAGTGGAGTCATAGCCCAAGCAGGCTCTGTCCAGAGCTATATCAGGGAGGCTAAGGGTACCGTGAAGGAACTTAGCCCCCACTTCCTTAGGATTCAAAGAGGAGTGAGGTAAGGGGAGACCTCTCACCTTGAGATTAAATTCTCTCACTCGTCTGGTGTGTTCTTACTCAAGTTTTTCTTGCACCATCTCCTCAACTACTGCAAGAGGGGTAGGAATTTTATCCTTTGCCCAAACCACTTGTGCCTAAGAATTGATTTGTGTCTCAGTTTCTTATTTGAAGGTGGCCTATTGGGATCAAATTTATTCCTTCTTGCTTTTAAGGTTGAGAATTTATGCATGTAATGTATCATTTGGAGGGTGGAGATTTTCCTACTCTTTGCTTTCATGTAATATCTTCTTAAGGGATAAATTATCCCCTTCCACCTCCAAAACTCTAGTAGAGAGGGTGTGCATTTCTGAACGGAGCTTGTTGTTTTCAATTTCCAGATAAATTCCATTTTCTGTAGCATTTGTTTTACTTGGGTTGTCCAAAATGAGAAATTCGACTCCATGGTTTTTAAATGGACCCCAATTTCAAGTTGTACCCCTTGACCCTCAGCCACTATTATTGCGGGTTCAGGCGAAGCTGGAGGCTCTGACAATATTTCAAGGAATTGGTTGATGTCCATGTCTAAGTTCATCAGAGTTCCTATAAAAATACTACACAAACAAGGATTGTTACTTTAGTTGTTATACAGTTGATTCATCAAACACTTAGCATGCATCCTCTCTTCCTTTCTTGGTTTGCACCTCTGTTGTTGTTGTCTGCAGTCAATGCCTAGAACTCGACCCCCACTGCTCCCCTGTTGGGCGATGTAGAATCCCGCATACATTGGCCTTTCCCTGCTTCTCGGTCGTGCAAAAATAATCCAAGATGATTTAATTATGTTCGAGAACATTGGATGCGAGAGAAGACCCTCGATTTTAGGCAGGCAGACAATGCTATATGCACCCTCTCCTTCCCGTAGATTTTTCTGCTTCCGACTCTCTGTAATAACAGACTTACTATATTGGGTTTCAGGCAAGTCATTCTTTTGTAGTAGGAAATTGTCTTGTTGAGTCTCAAGAAAAAAACCTGAACTCAAAAATTGTAGATGTTCTTTGTTGTTTCCAATGTCGCCTTTATTGGTGTCATCTGTAGAGAATCCATCATATAATCCATTTCTACAACTATGTCGTGGAAATGAAAATTGAAAGTCGTTGGTTGAAATCGTGAAATAACCTGCTTAAAGACCTTTTATCCAAAGATTATTTCTCCTGAAAGCCCTACACCAAATCGGTGTTGAGAATATAATCTCAAAGTTTATGTTCGTGGGTGTGCCACTACGGGAGACGAAGGATGAACCGACAGAGATTTGGTCCTTCAGCAACAACAATCTCCATGTCCCATATAGAAAACAAAAAAGATTATATAATCAAACCTTTCACAAATGTAGGTCTGTTGCCCCAAAAAAGAGAATATATTATCCTTGTTCAAGGGTGTAGTGCTTGTCTCACACCAATTTGGTATCTAGATTGGATATGAACTTAAAATTGGGTGATTACTATTATGTTGTTGTTATCTTACTTTAAGCCATGATGAATACCTTATCCTTATTTAAGGGTGAAGTGCTTGATTATATAGGTAAAAAAGAAGTATCTAATTAAACCTTATCACTGCACGGAGGAGGGTCCCTTGTCCCACAAAAAAAGAGGTGTTATACACCAATTTAGTGTCTAACTTACTGGCCTTGAAATTGGATTATTATTATTATTATGTTGTTGTTGTCGTTGTCGTTGTCTTTCTTTAAGACATGAATAATATCTCACCCTTATTTAAGAGTGGAATGCTTGATTATATAGAAAAATAGAGAGTATCTAATCAAATGAGGCCCTTAGTCCCACAAACAATGGGTTCTTATACACTAATTTGGTGTCTACTTAGCCATGACCTTAAAATTGGATTATTATTATTATTGTTATATTGCTTTACTTTAACCCTTAAAGGATATTTTGTCCTTCCTTGATGGGGGTGATAAACACGGAAAGCAACCCTACATGTGGTTGATGATGTTAAACATTTGGCCATTGGTGCGGGGGTTGGCCTCC
The DNA here is from genome assembly GCA_031772625.1 of Pinus tabuliformis. Classification (NCBI taxonomy): domain Eukaryota; kingdom Viridiplantae; phylum Streptophyta; class Pinopsida; order Pinales; family Pinaceae; genus Pinus; species Pinus tabuliformis. Next base: position 1,493,507,990 of record CM062817.1, on the reverse strand, counting down.
CTGTCTTCTCACGCCATTCCAAGTACGAGAGGTGTTAATGAAATGCATGTGAACTTCTCATCATCCTCATTGGGAGCGGGAGTGGGCGAACATTGCTGGTATATGAAGGGTGGTGCTCTTCTATTTTGTCATGTAGTTTGGGTTTTATGGTGGTCTGAAGAGCATTGGTTGAGCTCTAGTAGCAGTGTTAAACTCCGCAGTTGGCACCCTGTATGGGAATGGTGGTGTTTCCACAATTGGTGCCCCGTCCCAAGCATTAGGGTCAATGAATTAGACGATTTCTTTTCTCGTGTGTGGTCTCTGGATTTTTTGAGCGAGATAAGGGTTCAACATCTAGTTATTGGGTCAACTCGTAAGCCCTATTGTGGTTGGTTAGGTATCTTCACTCTTGGTTTTCTTTTGTGTCTATGGGGCAGCCGGTCTACCCTTCCAAGTGGATTTCCTTCAGGGTTATGCATTCTTAAGCGACTTCCATGGTAGAGGTGTGCCTGTCCTCAAGTCTTTCAGTCAGTGCTCTTTCTGTGAGGGGTTGGGGTTTGTGAGTCGATGGTTTAATGTCTTGCCACTAGATTGGTCTCTCGACTTCCTGTATTTCTCCTGGTCAAGCTGGTAAGCGACTTTCTGGTGTGGTTGGGGAGTCTCTCTGCAGTCATAGTTCTGGTGTGGTTGGGGAGTCTCTCTGCAGTCGTAGTTCTGGTGTGGTTGGGGAGTCTCTCTGCAGTCATAGTTCTGGTGTGTGTTAATAATTGTTGGCTCGTTCCGCCTTTACTTAGTGTCACTTTTTTTTTATTGTAATATCCCCTTCTAAATTATTTTGGAACATGATTAATTTCTACATCTTGGGATTTTGTTAGTAGCATGTGGCGCCACCCATACAAGGAAATACACCCTCCCTAAGCCAATGGTTCGAAATGCATGAGAGGTAAAATCAAAGGATATCTTTGTTGCTTTGTATCTGATAAACAGACATAATGGGTCAAATGGTTGCCTCTGGCTGAATGGTGGTATAACACTTCGTTCCATACTGTCACAAAAATGACCCCATTTATGGCACTTTATGGATATCAGCCACCATCCATCACATCATATTTAAGAGAAAATTCTAAGGTTCAAGCAGTGGAACATCACATCGAGCATCAACAACAAGCTCTCCAACTCTTAAAGGATAACCTCGTGTTGGCGCAGAATAATATGAAACAACAGACAGATCAACATTGCAGCGAAAGAAGTTTTGATGTAGGTGACTAGGTATTCCTACGGCTACAACCATATAAACAAATGTCCCTCAAGCAAGCTAAGAAGGATAATAAATTATCACCAAAGTATTATGGTTCGTATAAGGTGTTGCAAAAGATTGGTACTATGGCATACAAATTGGAGCTTCCTGTAGCTTCTTGAGTGCACCTAGTTTTCCATGTTTCATGTTTAAAGAAGGTTATAGGCGACAAGCTCCCAATTCAAACAATATTGCTAGAACTTGACGATGAAGGAAAAATTATATTGAAACCAGAAGTAGTCACAGAAACAAGAACTCAACAGCTATGAAATCAATCAATTTCGGAGTATCTCATCAAGCGGAAGAACTTATCCGCTGAAGATTCCACATGGGAGGATGAGAATTTTATATAGAAGCATCCAAAACTACTCAAGTGTTGAGGACAACACTTTTTTGAAGGAGAGAGGCATATTAGGTCCCTATAATACTAGTGATTCCCCATTACTATTGTAGTTGTATCCCTTATTAATATTGTTGTGCCCCTATTGTCCCCATATTGTTATTACTGTGCCCCATAGAATCCCTCTATTGTTATTTTTGTGCCTTTATATTATTATTGTTAGGTCGGCTTGGTTATATTGTGACCCCTTAGACTCCTATATATAGAAATGAGGTTTTGTCATTTGAATCATCCAAGAATTGTTCATTTGTGTAATGTAAAGGAGGTTTCCCTCTCGAAGAGGCTGAATTTTAAGGCGTTGATGGGTGGGCTCCAGTATTGTAGCAATAATGCTACAACTCCTGGAGCTTCATTTTCTAATTTTATCAACCCGGTAGTTCGTAACAAACTTGGAAGTGACGGTGCTGTATGCACAAGTACTAGCTCTTGTCGCAGCTGTCACTTGGTCAGTTGGCACAAGTCCGCTAGGGCTCAAGCCAACTTCTATATGTTCTCAGAAGAAGCTTTCTAAATGATGAACGAAGGCTATCTCAAAGGAAATTAACCTACTTTGCAAGAATGAACTGAAAGCCAACCAAACATGGAAACCCTAGTAAACCCTAATCTGACTAGCTTAATCTTTATGATGCAATGGTGGGAATGCAACTTCTAGAAATGATGCCATTGCTTCTAGTGAGATGAGATGCATGAATTTAAACTACTTCCATTGAAGACAACACATTTTTGTATTTTTGCTCAAATGGGTGGAGTTATTATGATTGTGCTGCTTACTGGGTCTTGACTGTGCAGGGGTAGTTCAATGGGAGGAAGGCTTGGGAAAGGTCAGGAGGACTCTGAGAGGTTCCAGGGGATCCCTAACATCATTCCACAGAATCTCACAACGTTCGGGTGCTTGGCAACCGTGTTTGCAGGCTTCTACCAAATGTCTGCAGGGGATCCTACAGGAAGCTCGGGATTTCTACAGGAAGTCTGCTAACTTCTACAGGATGTTCTGCAGTCGGAGTTTTGGTTGATGGAGGAGTGAAGGAGCTGTATGGGTGGATGGGTAAGATGACAGAGGAACTTGTGATGGCCTATGGACAGAGGGATGAGATGGGGAAGGTGTGTGTAAAGCTGGTTGGTCGATAGAAGGGTAGAGTAGTGGAAGGTCAAAAAGATTGAGCAACGTGGACAATAGAAGGGTTGGAAGGCAAATGAGCTGATCAGAGGATGAGTAGGTGGCTAAGGCACGGTTCAGAAGGATAAGAACACGATGAAGTGGTGCTGCGCAGTGTAAATGAAACAAATCACCCTTATCTTGCATGTAAACGAAAGTTCACCAACCTATTCTAACTGTTTTATTAGGAATCAAAGAACAGCAATGTAAGCTGAAGGAAAACCGTGCATGATGCTGAACCAAAGAGTCATTACTCAAGATATAATCGTATGGACAATTCTTCAACTGAAAACATTACATCAATACTTGCATGCATATGTGGAAACAATGTTTTTGGCAGTTGGCACGCTCTACACTTCCGGTCCCCAAACAGAGGTGAAAGTGAGCATGCATTCAACCTTTTTTGAACTTCACCGTAACTTCAATCTCCCTACGCTAATTCTGAACTACTGAAACAACTGCATTCAGGAAACTAACCTACATAACCAAACCGAAACAGTCAACTCAGCAAACTGTATTTTTCAAGTGCATGTAAAGGAAAGAAATGCAATGATAAAAGAAAGACAAGTAACAATACAAAGAAAAGGAGGTCTATTGCTCTCAGGTTGGGCCCTAACCTGAGAGCTATAGCTCCTCTAAGAACTCAGAATTGAATCCAAATCTGCCTGCCTTTTATTAAAAGATCATAATCATGAGTCTAACAACATGCCAAAATTGGCTTACAAAGAGCAAAAAACAGAGCTACAGCTCGTGATTCAAAATCTACAACAAAAGTTCAAGAGTCTTTATCGAAGGCTACAGCCTCAATATTTATACATGATGAGGGCCAAGCTGGCCTCCTCAATTAGTGGGGCTTGGCTGTCCAACTAAAAGTAAACTGTTGTTCCTGTAGAATCCGTTGGCTGCCTTCTAGCTCGGTGGTGATAACTGTTGGAGCTCGGAGTTGGGGTGGAGATCACGAGGAAGGTCATTCAAGGCTGTGGACAACCTCCCTATAAACCCGCAATGCCACCTTGGCTGTCTCCTTGTCTTCATTTGTGTGGTCTTTGCTCCATTTAATGTCAAAAAACCTGAAATCATCATGTATTAGCCACACAGGCGTAATGACTGCCCTTCTTCCTACAAATAACACGAATATACTAAGAAATGATGCATAAGTGATAAAAAATGAAGGGTTGAGTGAGGTAAGTAGGCCAAATGAGCCCAAAATGTTACCAAAATTTGGGGCTCATCATCACCCCCCAGCTAAAATATTTGCTCATCCTTGAGCAACTAGTCCAACTCTTCATCCTTCATTGCCTTTACTGCTACCCTTACATCCCAAGCCTCTGTAGTAGTGTCCTCCTTGCTGATATGAAACCCAGCCCTTCTGTTTACCTCTTTCCACTGTTCATTATCATCTGTCTCTGTGCTGCCTTCCATCAATCCTAGCAGCAGTGGTGGGCTGAGTTTAAGGCCAATCCAGCTGGCCTGGAGGTTTTGCATGGATTTCTTAAAGAGGGCTACTCGTACCAGAGCTTCCCTCATCCGAGTTGGGGTATGGTACTCCCGGATTTTCAGACTGTGTGCCAATGTATTCCATCTGCGTGTGCATGCTTGGACAGCGTTGTCTCTTAACAGTCTCTCCCTGTCCTCAAAATGAGCTATGGCTTGGGCCTGTTGATCCATATATCTTAATGAAGCTTGAGGGTCAGTGGACAAATGTTGGTGTGCCGAGATTAGTGCAACTGGATCACCTGGTTTTGGTCTGATGAGCAATGGCTCGTTCAGCTCTCGGTTCATGATTGCTTTGGCTTCTGCTGCTCTTTTGTCCTCATGGTTCAGCCATGAGGCAAATGCCAATAATTGCATATCTCCCAAGGCCGTATTGGGATCCCATGAAACTACATTAGGCAGGGCCAGATTATGGAGGTAGAACTCCGCTAATTTGGCCCTATCCTCTGATGAGCTAGTACTGCAAACTTCAGTGAATTGCTGCGGGTCTTGGAGCTGAGAGATACCTCTTTGCGCCAAGGTATTGATTTGGAATTGCAGCCATTGGTCTTTCAAGTACAAGCCATAGGATTTGGCTGGCTGTCTGCATTGGATAGCATCCATGGCCCAGCTGGCCATGAAGGCCAATTGTGCATCTTTCTGCTGCAGCTGTTCTCTGAGAGCTTGCACCTCAATTTGTGCTTGCTGTTCTGCGTCCTGTAGAAGTGTGGTTGGCTCCCCAAGACTGGTGTTCAGTTCCTTTTTGCCTTGCTGTTCCTCTGTGGTGTCCTTGGAGGATGTACCTGTCCCTGCCCTTAGCTCCTGTAGCTGCAATCTCAGCTTCTGGTTTTCTTCCTGTAGGAACACGTGTTGGCAATTTTCCACGTGTTTGGCCATGGACAATTCACTTCTGGCCTCCTTGAGCTGCTCCTGTAAGGGACCTATGTCTACCACACCCTTTGACTTGGCTATTTTCATCCACGTGTGTGTACGGACTCTTTCTTCCTCTAAGGCAAAAAACAGTGGCACAGTAAATTTCTGAGGTATAATCTTGCCAGCCTCTAAAAAGTTGTAATATGAACTCAGACTTGGCTGAGGGCTGAGCTCTGGTATATGCTCTTTCTCCACTTCCTTTGGTGGCTCTACTTCACCCTCCCTTGGTGGTGATAAGGGCGCCTCTCCTTCCATTCTCTCAGTTTCTTGAAGCCTGGCTAAGGTTTCCTGTAGAGCATTTTCAACATCCTGTAGCCGAGCTTTTTCAGTCAATTGGTCTAACTTTTCTTGCCACGTAGTTTTCTTCGGGCTCCCCCCTCTCATAGGCGACTGATGTCCCCGAGGGGGACCTTTCCTTGGGCGAAGTAGGTGCATCTTCAATGATGATCGGACTGCTGGACAGAGGCTGTGGCTTGCCTGTCTTTATTCTCACACTTCTTCGAGCTTTAAAGTATAGAGGGGTCTCCCTCTTTCTCTTCTCCTTTGGCTTAGGAGGTGTGCTGAGGGCGGCCAGCATAGCTGCTGCCTCCCTTTCACGAATGTCAGCTTTCTTCTCCTTGGGTTTCAGTTTTTCGGGGCTTCCTGTAGAAGACCCTGTTTTAGTCAATTTCGGGCTTCCTGTAGAAGACCCTTTTTCAGTTAATTTCGGGCTTCCTGTAGAAGCCGGTTTCGGCTTTCCTGTAGAAACAGGTGTCACCGCCTTGGTTTGCTTTGCTGCATGAGTTTTTCTTTTTGACTTGGTTGCGGTCGCTGTCGAGGCACTTTTGCTGATGTGGACCTTCTCAGCCTTGTCCACTCTGCCTTGCAACCTTTTCTCTCTTGCTGTCAAGATGGGTGTGTCCTCTTTCTCCTTGGCACCCTTTTTCTCTTGTTTCTTCTCTTGCTTTTTCTTCTGCTCTGTGGTCGGGGTCTTTTGGCCTTTTTCCTTCTTTACTGCGGGCACTGACTCTTTCTCCTCACTGCTAGAAGAACCGAGTTCTTCAGTTAGCATCTTTATATCCCCATCCTTTGTCAAATTCCTGAAGGCTTCCCATGAGAGCGGAACCTTGTATGTGTGGAGCGCATCCTCCACAAGGGGTTTGATGAGTCCATGGTGGGCTACCTGGTCTGGTATGCCTTCTTTTAACTTGGTTGCACACTCAATCAGAGACTGTAGTAGAAAGTAAGGGAGACTGAGTTTGTTTTCTACAGGTAGATCCATCTGGTGCCGTAATTCAGTGAGTAACCGAAAATGATACCCGTATACAATGCTAAAACGGCCTTCGCAGGTGATGTACTTCATAATTTGCAGGCTAACTTCATTCCACGGTGGCAGTAAACTGGTTCTACGAACCCCATTTTTGTCTTCTGAGAATTCCTCCTCTGGTGGAAAGAATTCTTTCTTAGCTTGTTGGCCCAATTTCCTTTCTTCTTTATCCCATGGTAATCCCATTGGGAGCTCCGTAACTCGGCTGATGAATTGTGGGGTGAGTTTGAGGCTTAAACCCCTGAAGTTAACGGTGGCCAACGTTTTAGATTTCGGCCTCAGAGCTTGCAAAAACTCTTCTGCCACTTCATCGTCATAGCCCTGCAATTTGTCACAGAAGGATATCCATTGTGCTTGTGTGAAGAGCTCCACCACCTCAGGATTTTCTCTTAACTTCGCTGAATCAGTGGGTTCCCTTCTGATGAACCCACCCGGCATGGTGAAAAACTGCTGCGTTAGCTGGAGGTGGCAAATGCGGAAGAAATTTGGTCTACTGGGACAGAGCGTAGGATTACGCCTCTGTCATGCACATAATTCACAAAGCTTATCCCCTGAGAACCTTTAACACAGCTAATTACACTGACATCCTGTAGGACGACAGTTCATGCACGGCAGACAATATTTGCAACAATTTTCGACGACCAGACTGTAGACGATGATTCTGCCACCTTCAAAAACCAATTGCATGGAGAGTTCAGGCTTACCTTTTTAATCCGCCACCTTTTGACGTGAGGAACCCGACTTCCTGTAGAAACAGCTTTCCTGTAGGAGCAGCGCGCGATTTCCGGGGGATACTGCAGTGGGTCTGCGCTCTTGGTGTTGCTTCACAGGCGTTCTGATGGCCAAAGACTCGGAGTATCGGGCTGCAGAGGGATCCGGATGATCACTCGAGTCTCAAACGGTGAATGATAAATGCATGGGGTGGCAATCTAGCCGATTAGATTTGAATCGGCGGAATCCGTGGCGCGGGGGTGAGCTGTCCCTGCCGGACCGTTGGACGACGTCATCCCATCATTTGCCTGCGAGTTCCCTTACTGCCGCATCATTCCCCGCAGATCCGCCGCCGTCTCTTCTGTTAAACTCGTTTTTTTCGACGGGATTGCTCTCACGTGTGTACTGCCCGTTTCTTTTGCCACGACCGCCACCCAAACATACGACTAGACCATTAACTGATCGACGTGGCCAGTCGAATGGCCATACAACCGCTCAACCCATTCACTTCACACTTGCAAACATTTTCAAAGTAAAATTCATGCAATTCGTCGGAAGAAAGGGTCGAGACACTTACCTGTGCGGCCGCAACGCGATTTTTCGGTCCTTGGACGATGATGAGTGAATTTATTTGCTGCTGGTGGATTTGCACAGGCCCGGAGGTTCATATTCACAGGCCGCTGACGATGGATTTGATGCTTCGGCTGCATGCGCCCGCGTTTTCATTGTATATGGCAAGCGCTGTGAATGGTGTGCATTCTAGCGGGCTTAACTGTTACGGGACTTCTGTAGGATGTCCTGTAACAGTTTTTTTCCTCCTCGGGTGCATGCTGCACGACAAAGGCAATGGCCCCACGATCACGCTCACAGGCTCATGGATGGCTGGGATGGATATGGTATGACATCTCAGCGTTTTTCCATCTCAGAAATTGCTTTTCTCTTGATAACTCAATAATCTGCTTTGATGGTGCAGGTAACTTCATTGCATGTCGACAGGGATGGTAGAAAGAGGTGACAACAGTGTATAAGGGTGCCAACAGTAGCTTGCATGCATCCAAACCGACTCTTGGTCGTTAGATCTCCTCATAAAATGAATTCTGGGCCGTCCCGAACTTCTACAGGAAGTTTCCTGTAGAAATACAGAACTTCCTGTAGAAAGTTTGCGTTTCCTGTGGAAAGTCTGCACCTTCCTGTAGAAAGTCTGCATTTTCCTGTAGAAGACTCAAGCCATGATGAAATTGTGCACATACCTTGGAGAAAATGAGTATTCTTGGACGAGGTGCTGGTGAGGTCTCCTGGCAGCATGATAAGGATCTTTGGCTTTGCATTAAGAGTCCTCCTCACCTTCATAGAACACCTGCAACCTGCATGCATTTTCACATTATAAACTTGCTGTCCCTATCTTTTTGCTTATTGTCTTCTTTTCTCTTTTCTCTCTTTTTTTTTTTTTTTAGAAAAATAGCAGGGGTGCCTCAATGAGGTTTTCACCCTTGCCATCTGCCTTAAGCGCCTCAGAGAAGTTTTCACTCAAGGATCTTTTTCAAATCTCTCTTTTTTTTTTTTTTGAAAGACAATAGGGGCGCCTCAATGAGGTTTTCACCCCTACCACCTGCCTTGGGAGCCTCAGAAAGGTTTTCACCCAAGGATCTTTATTATTATTATTATTATTTTTTTAGATCTTTCAGGGTATGCCCAAAGCAGAGGCATAACCCTTCTCTATGACCAACACTGATTTCTCCATAGTTTTGATGAACTCTTGTCTTGAGAGAGGTTTCTTGTAGATCTTCAATCGATGCCCATTGACAAGCATGGGGATGGCTTCTTCATCAATGGTTCAAATAAGAACAGATCCATTGTCATGGCATTTTTCCACTGCATATGGTCCTAGCCATCTGGTTCTCAGCTTCCCCTTGAAATCTTTGTACCTGGAGTCATACAACAAGGCCCAATCTCCTGGCTGGAATTGCTTGTCATGGAGGTGTTGGTCATGCCACACCTTTCTCTGAAGTTGAACCACTTCTGAGTGAAGGAGGGCCTGCATCTGGTGCTCGTCCAGTCCGTTCAGCTGCAATAACCTTTCTTGTTGTGCATGGCTAAGATCTAGATCTAGCTGAGCTGCCATCCTCAAAGTGTTGTATTCAAACTCAATGGACAACAAAGCTTTCTTCCCATAGACCAGCTCATAAGGTGTGAAGCCGGTGGTGGTCTTCCAGGTGGTGTTGTAAGCCCATGTGGCCTCAACTAGGCGATCTGCCCAATCTTTCCTATTGCTGCTCACCACCTTAGTCAAAATCCCTTCCAATGCTCTGTTGGTGACTTCCACTTGCCCATTTGATTGTGGATGATAGGGGGTGGAAGTCCTATGCTTGATTTTGTGGTGAGCTAGCAGGTCTTCAATCAAGTTGGATGTGAACTGGCTCCCTTGATCGGTGACCAGCTCTCTTGGGTAGCCAAATTTGTAGAAGATGTTTCTCTTAAGAACTCGGCCACCTTCTCTTTTGTTGCTGCCTTGATTGCTTTAGTCTCTGCCCACTTTGTCAGGTAGTCAGTGCACACAATGATGTAAGACCTTTGCCTCGAAGGAGGGTTGATTGGACCCACAAAATCCATACCCCACTTCTCAAATGGCTCAAGAGTCACTTGAGGTTGGAGAGGCATCTCATCCCTTGGAGTCGGTTTCCCCATTCTTTGGCATCGGTCACATTGGCTGATATATCTTCTGACATCTTGATGAAGTGTGGGCCAATAGTAGCCTGCCTACAGGATTTTGAAGGCAGTCCTCTTTGCTGCAAAATGTCCTCCACAAGGCCCATCATGATAGGTGAGGAGGATATCAAAGACTTCCTCCTCCCTTACACAACGCCTTAAGATCTGATCAGGGCCAAGCTTGAACAGATTGCCCCCGATCCAAGTAAATGAGGCACTTTTTCTGATGATTATGCTCTTCTCTCTTGAAGATAGGTGCGGAGGGAACTGTGCTGAAACAAGGTAGTTTGCTATATCAGCAAACCATGGAGAGAGTACTGAGATAGCAAACAGATGTTCATCGGGCATCTGGTCATCCATTGTTCCATCCTCATCTGCAGACAAATCCAATCTAGATAAAAAGTCAGCAACAACATTTTCTTTACCTGGTTTGTCAACAATGGTCAAATCAAACTGCTGCAACAAAAGTAACCATCTAATAATACGAGCATTCACATCTGGTTTATTCATTAAATATCTGATTGCAGCATGATCCGTATGTACAAAGGTTTGATAGCCAGTAATATAATGTCAGAACTTGTTCAATGCATGGACCATAGCCAAGAATTCTTTCTCCATTACAGTGTAATTCAGCGCAACTTTGGACAAGTTTTTGCTAACAAAGTAAATGGCATATGGAAGTTTTTGTTCAACTTGTCCTAAAGCTGCCCCTATGGCGTTGTTCGAGGCATCAGTGTGGATGTGGAAAGGTAGGGCCCAGTTGGGACCTCTCAAGATTGGGGCTGACACCAACTTGTCCTTTAATTCATTCAAAGCCCTCTGACAATCGTCAGTCCATTTAAACTCCACATCTTTTGCCAACAGGCCAAACAATGGCGAGGCCAGCTTGCTGAAGTCTTTAATGAATCTCCGGTAATACCCTGCTAATCCTAAGAAACTCCGGACATCCCTTACCTTTTGGGGAGGTGGAACCTTCTTGATGAGAGCAATTTTGTTAGGATCCACTTGTAACCCTTGGCAAGAAATGGTATGGCCTAGCACGGTCCCTTCAGTCATCAGGAATTCACATTTTTCAGGACTAAGGGATAGGTTCATCTCAATGCACTTGGTTAGGACCTTTCTCAGATTGGACAATGCTTCCTGGAAGTTGGACCCATAAGGAGTGAAGTCATCCATATAGATTTCCACCGCATCATGGACCAGCTCCGAGAAGATGCTCAAGACAGCTCTCTGGAAGGTAGCAGGAGCATTGCATAGCCCAAAGGGAAGAACTCGGTAGGAAAAGGTACCCCAAGGACAAGTGAAGGTGGTCTTATCTTGGTCTTCCGGGCTGATTTGGATTTGGTTGTACCCGCTAAACCCATCCAGGAAAGAGAAGAACTTCTTTCCTGCCAGTCCATCCAACACTTGATCTATGAAAGGTAGAGGGAAATGGTCTTTCTTGGTAGCTTTGTTCAGTTCTCGGTAGTCCACACAGATTCTCCACTTCCCATTTTTCTTTGGAACCAACACTAGAGGGGACACCCATTCACTATCTGAGATGGGGTAAATGAATCCGGCATCCAACAATTTTTGCTATTCTTCCTTGACAATGTCCTTAAGGGCTGGATTCATTCTCCTCTGAGGTTGCCTAACCGGTTTACAACCCTCTTTGATGTATATGTGATGGGTACAGACCGAGGGATGGACTCCTTTCATCTCCTTATAACTCCAAGCAAAAGCATCTGGGTGACTGGCCAATAGGCTACACAGCTCCTTTTCCTGGGAAGGAGATAGGGAGGAGCTGATCTTTAACGTTCTCTCAGGGCCGAACTCCACATTCTTGACTCTGGGAGTGACAGGGTTGGTGGCACAAAGGTCCACTAAGGTGCTGGCTTGGGCGTCCTCCAGCAATTTCTCTAAGGATAGTGCACTGGAAGGTGGATTCTGGATCAAAGTCTCAATCAAGTCATCCTCGGTTGGGGGGTCTCTTCTAGTGGTATCTAGGGTGCACAAAGGTGCTGAGTACACCTCATCCTCTTCTCCTTCCTCCAACCACAGTGGTAAGTCATGCTCTAAGGAGGGTTGGGCAGGAGGATATAGGACTAACTGCTTGGACATAGGACCATTTTTGATGGTCATGTTTCCTGCACGACAACTTATGTAAGCATCTGCAGTGGCTAACCAAGGCCTTCCCAAAATGAGAGGATATCCAGTAAGCTTTGCCTTGGGTTGCAGAACCAAGAAATCTGCAGGGTATTCCCAAGAGTCGATAGAGACCAAGACATCCTCCACAATCCCTTCGGGAGTCACAGTGGAGCGATCTGCTAGTTGCAGTACTGTCGAGGTCTTCCTCAAGGAACCCTGAAGATTGAGGTTGAGCATGGTATCCCTGGTCATCACATTAATGGCAGCCCCCAAATCAATCAAGGTGTGAGGTATGATGGTGCCATTGATGTGGACATCTACTACAGGACTCCAAGGATCTAGGTACTTTGGGCAGATGACTTGTCCTAACATAAGGTCAGACAGTTGTCCTAAGACATTGATGGTTGAAGCATCTCCCTTTCGCCTGCCTGGGTGTTTAAAACACTTTTCCTTAACCAGTTTGTTGTATATTGGCACATCCTTGATGGCTTGGAGAAGTGGTATTTTCACACACAACTGCTTGAGCTCTCCCAGAAGCTCATCCTCCTCTTGGTTGGGTTGTGTGGTGGCCGTTAGTCTCTCAGGAAAGGGTGGAATAGCCTTTGGTTCACTTTCCTGTTTGTCCTCCTCGTCCTCTGGGGGAGGAGGTTGGCGATCCGGAAGAGTCTTTCCAGATCGAAGATTGATCTCCTGGATCTCCACAGCATAGGTAGGACATGATGTTTCCCCAGTGTATACCTGCTGGGCCTGTCTATTGTTGGGGTTCGGGTTCGGTTGAGCAGGCATTTGAGGTTGCCTTGGAGGAGTAGGAGGTAATGGTTGAGGTTGAACTGGTGGTGGAGGCAAAATGGCGGGTGGAGTGTTGTACTGGGGCCTCCACCCCGACTGAGGTGCATTCCACTGAGGCTGTGGCTGGGCATGTGAATGATATGAATGAGTAGTGGGTTGAGTAGGGTACTGAGGTGGATAAGACCATGGAGGAGGCATAGACCAGGAAGGATGAGCAGGGGGACCCCAGGAAGGCATAGGAGTCGATTGGTTGGGGCTGTAATAAGCTTGAGGTGCCCCTTGCATCCCCTGCTGGTAAGGTCTAGGTCCTTGTGGCCTCCTTTGGTTGAGGAAATAGAGAGGTTCAGTGGGAGCTTCTGTCCCTTGGTACATAGCTTTAAGTCCAGGTAAGTTTGGGCATTGATTTGTGGGATGGTCCTCCTCACAAACGAAGCACACTTCGACCGAATGCAATGGGCATTCGTTCTTAGGGTGTCTCCTTGTACATCTAGGGCAGAAGATAGCCAAGGCCCTCTCAGCTTCTTCCTTCTTCTGCTGGATCTTGAATGTGTCCAGTTGCATGGCGATGGTCTGTCTCACCTCACTCTTAAGATCTTCTAATTGATTTGCAAACTCATGCTTGGAGAAAGGAATACCAGCTGAGAGAAGGTTTCCTCTACCTCGTTTCCGGGCTGCCCTAGAGTGGTTTCTGAACACAGTCTTGATGTCCTCATAAGGCAATTGGTAAATATCTCCCCCAGTTAACATGTGAAGGGTATCTAAAAGGTCTTCAGGGACTCCTCGAAGCAGGACCAACTTGAGGGATTCAGGGTCAAGTGTGCACCTGGCCCGCTTATAGCTAAGTTGGAACCTCTCCTCATAATCCTCTAAGGACTCATCATTTCCCATGGTCATCCGAAAGATTTCTCCCTTGGTTTCCTTGGACCTACAGTAGTCCCGGTACTTGGTATTGAAAGCTTGCTGCATCTGAGCCCAAGTGGTGATACTATTCCCAGGTAAGCCCATGAAACAGCGTAATGCTGCATCCTTAAGAGTGGAAGGGAAGAGTTTCAGCTTCTGCTCATCTTCAGTATAGTCATAGGTTCTACAAAGGACAGCAAACTCAAACAGGAAGGTATCAGGATCTTCAGTAGTCAGTCCATGGAAGTGAGGTAGAGCGGAGGGACTAATGTTTTTCATTTTCATGTCTCCATTGGTTTCTCGGATGGGGAAGGCACCTTCTATTCTCTCATCTTCTCCTCTATTGTCAGCCATAGCTTCAGATGGGATGGTCTCTAATTCTTCTTCTGCTATAGGATCTTCGTATATCTCAGGAGGTTCACCTATAGGTTCTTCTGGATCACTGTCACCGAAGAAGAGAGAAGGGTGACTCAGTGATGTGGTGGGGGTGTTGGGTAGGAATTTGCCTGTTTTATCTTGATTCCTACGAGGCATGAAATGGAAAGACTTTTTGATTGCTTTTGCTTTTTTTTTTTTTTTCTCTTTGGTACCTGCAAAACTGAAACAGATTGATCTACAACTAACTATCTTGCTGAAATAAAAATGCAGAATTGAAATGAAAGCAGGAAAGGACTAATCTACTTTGCTCAAATGGAATTGCGGGAATGGAAATGCTAGTCTACGCTTGCAGAATTGAAATGCTAATCTATGCTTGCAAAATTGAAATTGCGGAATGGAAATGCTAATCTATGAAAGCAGGAAATGTCTATGCTACTTTTGCAGAATGGAAATGAAATAAACTACTTGGCAGAAGGCGAGAGTAAGAAAATAGAAGAAAAGCAACAATTACTAATACTCTGACGCTCCCCCAGCAACGGCGCCAAAAAGATGGTGGGCTCCAGTATTGTAGCAATAATGCTACAACTCCTGGAGATTCCTTCTCTAATTTTATCAACCCGGTAGTTCGTAACAAACTTGGAAGCGACGGTGCTGTATGCACAAGTACTAGCTCTTGTCGCAGCTGTCACTTGGTCAGCTGGCACAAGTCCGCTAGGGCTCAAGCCAACTTCTATATGTTCTCAGAAGAAGCTTTCTAAATGATGAACGAAGGCTATCTCAAAGGAAATTAACCTACTTTGCAAGAATGAACTGAAAGCCAACCAAACATGGAAACCCTAGTAAACCCTAATCTGACTAGCTTAATCTTTATGATGCAATGGTGGGAATGCAACTTCTAGAAATGATGCCATTGCTTCTAGTGAGATGAGATGCATGAATTTAAACTACTTCCATTGAAGAGAACACGTTTTTGTATTTTTGCTCAAATGGGTGGAGTTATTATCATTGTGCTTCTTACTGGGTCTTAACTGTGCAGGGGTAGTTCAATGGGAGGAAGGCTTGGGAAAGGTCAGGAGGACTCTGAGAGGTTCCGGGGGATCCCTAACATCATTCCACAGAAGCTCACAACGTTCGGGTGCTTGGCAACCGTGTTTGCAGGCTTCTACAGGATGTCTGCAGGGGATCCTATAGGAAGCTCGGGATTTCTATAGGAAGTCTGCTAACTTCTACAGGATGTTCTGCAGTCGAAGTTTTGGGTGATGGAGGAGTGAAGGAGCTGTATGGGTGGATGGGTAAGATGACAGAGGAACTTGTGATGGCCTATGGACAGAGAGATGAGATGGGGAAGGTGTGTGTAAAGCTGGTTGGTCGATAGAAGGGTAGAGTAGTGGAAGGTCAAAAAGATTGAGCAACGTGGACAGTAGAAGGGTTGGAAGGCAAATGAGCTGAACAGAGGATGAGTAGGTGGCTTAGGCACGGTTCAGAAGGATAAGAACATGATGAAGTGGTGCTGCGCAGTGTAAATGAAACAAATCACCCTTATCTTGCATGTAAACGAAAGTTCACCAACCTATTCTAACTGTTTTATTAGGAATCAAAGAACAGCAATGTAAGCTGAAGGAAAACCGTGCATGATGCTGAACCAAAGAGTCATTACTCAAGATATAATCGTATGGACAATTCTTCAACTGAAAACATTACATCAATACTTGCATGCATATGTGGAAACAGTGTTTTTGGCAGTTGGCACGGTCTACACTTCCGGTCCCCCAACAGAGGTGAAATTGAGCATGCATTCAACCTTTTTTGAACTTCAACGTAACTTCAATCTCCCTACGCTAATTCTGAACTACTGAAACAACTGCATTCAGGAAACTAACCTACATAACCAAACCGAAACAGTCAACTCAACAAACTGTATTTTTCAAGTGCATGTAAAGGAAAGAAATGCAATGATAAAAGAAAGAAAAGTAACAATACAAAGAAAAGGAGGTCTATTGCTCTCAGGTTGGGCCCTAACCTGAGAGCTATAGCTCCTCTAAGAACTCAGAATTGAATCCAAATCTGCCTGCCTTTTATTAAAAGATCATAATCATGAGTCTAACAACATGCCAAAATTGGCTTACAAAGAGCAAAAAACAGAGCTACAGCTCGTGATTCAAAATCTACAACAAAAGTTCAAGAGTCTTTATCGAAGGCTACAGCCTCAATATTTATACATGATGAGGGCCAAGCTGGCCTCCTCAATTAGTGGGGCTTGGCTGTCCAACTAAAAGTAAACTGTTGTTCCTGTAGAATCCGTTGGCTGCCTTCTAGCTCGGTGGTGATAGCTGTTGGAGCTCGGAGTTGGGGTGGAGATCACGAGGAAGGTCATTCAAGGCTGTGGACAACCTCCCTATAAACCCGCAATGCCACCTTGGCTGTCTCCTTGTCTTCATTTGCGTGGTCTTTGCTCCATTTAATGTCAAAAAACCTGAAATCATCATGTATTAGCCACATAGGCATAATGACTGCCCTTCTTCCTACAAATAACACGAATATACTAAGAAATGATGCATAAGTGATAAAAAATGAAGGGTTGAGCGAGGTAAGTAGGCCAAATGAGCCCAAAATGTTACCAAAATTTGGGGCTCATCATTGATCTATCTTTTCTATCTTTTTGTGAGTTTGTTTCCTAGGAAAAAGGAGGGAAAAAGGGCTCCATGAAATCTATAAAAAGGAGGTAGCACTCTTCATTTGACATCTTTGGGATATCAAATGTCTTCTCAGTTGCTTGAGCTACTTAGTCAGGTCACTTGTTATTTAGAAAGAGTTTTTGAAGTAGAGAACTCACCCTTTATTCGGGGGACTTCGAGTGCCACCCTAGAGCGGTTCATCCACAATCTCTCAGAGGTGATTCTTAGTGTGGTTTCCAACATTGTATTCAGCATCTCCAAGTGGTGCATATTTCTGCAGGACACAGTAGGAGAAATCGAGTTGAGATATTTGCATTCTTCCGGGGAGATTTTGTCAGGAGAAATTATGAGAGAGAAGCTCTGGTGTTTTGCTGCCTTTTGGGTGAGTCTGTGGGTTGAAGGAGAGAGCTTTCATTCATTGGGAATTTCGCACTTCCTTGGTCAGCGCAATAGAGAGAGATTGGGCACATGTTGGTAATGGGAACTCAACCTTCGGAGTTGTTCCTTGTGGGGAGAAATAAGGGAAGCATTTGTGGAGGTGATTTCTCCCTTTCCAGAGTGTTTGGGGATGATTTTGTTGGAGTATTAACAGTTAGTGTGTTTCGACACTTCTGGAGGGCGTGGGGCTTTTTTAGGGTCGATTTTGTAAGGTCAAAATCTGGCCAAACCATTTATGGGTTTTTGTGGGTTTATTGAGAGGAGTCTTTGCCTAATTTTACAAAAAAAAACTGGGCGATATTCAGGCCTGAAATCCTAATTCTTATAACAAGGATGCTAGTTAGCTAGGGAATTTGCACCATTTTGTGGGTTCGACTTTGACTTGGAGATAGGCCAAACCCTTTCTGGGTTTTTGGTGGAGAGCTTAAGATTAATTTGGGAGAATTTTCTGAGCACTTTTGTAAGCTCAAATAGGGGTTTCTTCTATCTAGCATTTGCAAAATTTCTTGGGCCAATGTAGAACATTGAGGAGAAGTATTTCCTTTGCATCCAGGCAACATTTTTCCCACTTGGGATTGTCTAACTTGCTTTGGCAAGCCAAGTGGACATGTTACATGCATTGTACTCTCCTTTGATAATAAAATGGCTTAGTTTGGCGCAATTTTGGTGCAATTTTATGGTGTTTAATTGTTGTCTAATTTTTATTTTTTTTGTGTCGTATGTGTATTTTGCTTGTTTAGCACTGTTACTTCCTTTTTGTAACATTACATTGATATAATGTGCCTTGATCCACACAATGCTCGTTCCCTTCCCCCGTCTAAGCAAATTTTGACTAGTCAAGGGAGTTGGAGATCACCCTACAGGTGGCAATGATGACAGAGGAGCCTCCAAGTTTCTGGTTGAGGTGGTCGAACCATCGGTAGCCTGGTTCGGGCGGCTTGTGGGGCTCGTGGTGGTTGTGGTGGCTCGCTGGATGGTTGTGGGGGGAGAGCCTCATGGACTTTGAAGAGGGGTGGAGAGACGCATCGAGGTGGCACACGTAGAGGGGGGGAGGCAAGATGACCTGGGAGTGGCGAAACAATGGAGCGCCATTGTTGTTTGGACAATTGTCAAGATTTGATCCAGTCTGTACTGGACCATCTAGAAACTTAAAAGAGGACGTGGTAGGAAGAACATGCAAAGCTCATTACTACGCTAAACAAGATGCATTACTTTCAGTGTCATGTTCGAGAGTGGGTCATGGCGGTATGACGTGGTTAGAATCTTTTATCCGAGAAGGTGGAGAAGCTGGAGTCATGGATGAATCACTTCGAAGAGCATGTACACTGTTCCTTCTGTCCTCCTCCTCCTCCAAGGTCTGCTCCAGAGAATCATGCTTCTATTACTTCCGATGATTGACCATGGTTACATGTGTTTTACTTATTTTATGTGTTTTTTGGTGCTTTTGGCCTACTAAGTTGTGGATTGTGTCTCTAGCTGTTCTTTTGTTTCTTTGTCATATGTTGATCGCGTAGTCAACGATATTTTGTCCTTATTTAAGGGTGGAGTGCTTAATTATATAGAAAAAAGAAGAGTATCTAAATCTTAAGTTAAATGACATTAAATCATGTGAAATAATTAAGATACAAAATGCATTGTATTATTAATATTATTTTTTCCGTTTAATCAATTAGTAAATTGGATTTATTTTGAGTGATAACTATGTTATTTGTCTTGCTTTAAGCCTTGAAGAATATCTTATCCCTATTTAAGGGAAGAGTGTTTGATTATATACATACAAAAAAAAAGAGTGTTTGTTCATATAAATATGAAAATAAAAAAAATAAAAATAAAAGAGTATTTAGTCAAATCTTAAGTTTTGATTAAATGAGATGAGTGCATGTGAAATAATTAAAATAAAAAATGCATTGTATTTATTAATATTATTTTTCTCATTTACTTATAGTAAAAAATGTTTAATTAGCTTTTTATATTGAAGGAAATTAAATATTAATGAAGTGCAGTTTCCTTTGTTCATAAAATATAACAAAATTCTAAAATAGTCAAATCCTCCAAGCGTGATTATATTTTAAGGGTACATTTTATAAGGCGACCCAGTTCAAAACTCATTATAGTCAGGAGAAGACACCACAAGCTTAGGCGATGAGTGCAACCCCTAGGTGATTTTAACAATTTAGATGCCCCAAGTCATTGTTTCTTAGACCATAGGCTAGTGCCACAAGTCACAAACATGTTAGCAAAAAGATTCTAAAATAAAGGTAAATTAATCAAAATGTAAGTTCAATCACAAGCACAGAGTTTTACATTTTACTACAGCCTTCATGCATCAACCATTATTTATATTATTTTAATAGCTAATTTATTTCAGAATGATACTAATATACGTTGCAAAGAATGCAAACATAGTTGGCGCTTACCTAGCTTGTTCATATACTAATGATAACATCATCACTTATAATGCATAGTTCTTGTCTGTTTCCATACAAACATGCAAGATAATAATCATTTAAACACTACATTTAGCAGTCTTACTAACTAAATCAAATAATCCAATATGAATTGAACATTACACCAAGATTATCATAAACGAATTAAGCAAGCATTTAAGACATAAAAGGAACAAATATGGAACTAAGTTGCCATTTCCAATTTCCAATAACATCCATAACTACCCTAAATCACCCCTCCTCCCTAAGTTACTTCCATCTTCCACATCTTATCCTTTCCTCAACATTAATATTTTAAAGCATCAATTATATTCACCTAACTCCAAATAGAACATGTAACCTTAAATGTCAACAATATAAATAAAGCTTTCCTTGTAGGAAACTGATATCATCCATCACACACCTAAGGAAGAAGGGCTCGACACATCCCTCCAAAAACTATGGGTTTCGAAGGATAGACAAAGGGTAAGACTTCCACCATTCTTAATAGAATTAGGATCAACACCCTCTTAAGACCATATGAAATTGATATTTTGGTTATGTTGTAGCCTATACAACAATCCCCCATTACGATATGAATTCTTCATCAATATTGAAATAAAGAAACTGTTATTTTCAATTTATTATACATTTAATCTACAAATTTCCATCCAATAAGAAAGAGGTCAGTAAAAAATTTAAATAGCACACAATAATATTAAACAAATACTAAAGCTTATCACACGACCCTGGAAAAACTTTTATAA
>CM062817.1:1493415029-1493482529 GCA_031772625.1 Pinus tabuliformis | reverse complement strand
ATGATGTGAATAATGGAATTATTGTTACATATTTATGGTCAATACTTTTAATGAGAAATACCTCCTTTTAAATGTTTATGTATTACGTGTATTTTTTAATCTTTTTACGCACATAAAACTCATTTCACTCGTAAGTAACTATTCGTATCGTTTCGTATGACCAAAATTTACGAATTAATGAATTTATATAGTGTTTCAAAGGTACAAATTATATGAAATCATATAATCTTAACACATTTATAATCTTAACACATTTATAGATTACCAAAATCATATGCCTGACGTGAAGAGTTTAATGTATGAAAATACTATGAAATGAACACTACTTACTTGACTTGCTCCACCAATTCACAAATAAACATTATCGAAAGCATGGGCCTCACGTTTTCACTCATTTTTTGTGGATGTGGAAGGATGTAAAATACTATAGGTCAAAGATTTCACAAATATAATATCGAAACTTTTTTCAGTGGGATTGAGTGACACACGCATCATAGAAGGTAATTGTCACCAATCCTAGTTGGTGTGGTCCCTCGAAATGACATTTCATAGCTAGTCGACATCCAAAGTAGATTTATAGAATGATACCAATACATGTTTCAGGTTATTTATATATGCAAGGTAACTCTAACCTAGTAATACCACTGGTCCTTGGTGTAGGTTGTTTGGTGCAATTTAGATCAGGCTTGAAATCAAAATTGTGCACCCTGCATGTTAAATGTCGAGATTCATGGCAATTGGCTTTTTCGAGAGCGTGAACACTCAACAAATGTTAGCATTTCTGCAACGCTTGCCCTAAACTAAACTGCCAATTAATAACAATATGCCATAAGTCTCAAGTACAAATAATTTTCAAATGGGGGAAATGCTTATGATTTGTCTTGTTATGGGTCCTTCCATTCTAATTAGAACTTTCTTTTCCATGACTTTTGCATCAACGCTTGATTTTGCAGGGGTCTATGTTAGCTGCTTCTTGTTTGACATCTTGCCCCCAGTGATGGCTTGGATCCATCGTTACAAATATATGTATGTTATGTAGCAATCTTTGACATATGGTCAGATCTTTGGAATTTTTTTATCCATCTATTGAGTATAACTTTATGGAGGTCTATGAGATTTATGAACTTATTTTTGTTCCACAAATGTCTATAGATATCAATATGACACATAGTTTTCTTTTGAATTTTGTTCACATACATTTCAAGTGATTGAAAAAAGGCTGTTACAGTGTGTCAAGGGCATCCAAACTTAAAGGGATTTCTATAGAAGGGTGTGTACAAACATAACTATTTTTCCCTTACAGAAATATATTGTTTCTTGTTACAGACCAGAGAGGCCTTGGATACATGTGATAACAAGTGGTCAAGCAATTGTAAACAACTTAAACCCAACTAAACTACTACATAAAACTTTGGAAAGGAAAACCCACATTGTCGGGTTACAAGACTGTAGTTGAAATCTCTACAGGGGTTGCATGGCCACTAGCATAAAAATTAAGAACAACATGTTTCATAAAACAACCAAACCATAAACGCCATTATAGCCATGACTACTAAGAGGAAAGTGGTTACATGTCACTCCTTCGTGTAACTTGGAACAATAAAAGAAAATAGGAAACTAATAAGCACTTGTTCCATGACCCCAAACTCCAAACTATTCGTGGAATAAGGTAACCATTATTGTGCAGGGAAGACATTAACTTGCCAGGTAACAAACAAGTAATTACCCATTAATAGTGAAACCATACTAAAGAGCATTATAAAAAAAGGGGGTAAATGTAAGATGAAAAATGAGCATCTTTTCACCTGTTAGTAGAACTCTAGAACTGCCATTGCTCTCCACACTCTACATAATCAGTGGAGGCACTTAGTATATAATACCAATGAAGATTCAAACCCAAAATTGATATTTAATAATAGGCTTTTAGGGAGGGACTTGTTTACCTATGCAACGACCCTGTGCATATCACAGAAAATTGGCAAAAGTGCCTCGGTTATGAATACTTCTGAAACCATAAGGAATACTTGCTGGAGTCGTGTGAAACTAAGAAAATTAGCGAGGAGAAACAACTTCAACATGTAAACACCTGAACAAAGAACAAAATTCTATAACGATTTTTCTCAACAAACATTTCTGAAGATTTTAACAGAGAAATTAAATGAATACAAGAATGAATACCTCGTGGCAAGATGGCCGAGAGGATTAAGGCTTGATGATGTTGAGACGAGGTTATTTGTAGACAAATACTCCTAGACATGGAATTCGAGGTTGTCAAGCTCGCTTTAAGGGCTGAAGCAACACATTTGCGCAAATACCAAGACCTCCAGTGTGCTACAACTAGATACTCCAGAATGATCGGCGGGTATGATACACATATAAACATAACAAGATGCAAGAAAATTCATGGACTAAAACGTGTAGACATAAATAATTGAAAATATACTGCAATTGTCAATATTGTCTAGAATAATGACGTTAGGTGTTGGGAAATGGAGCACTGGTGGTCGCAGTAGGCTATCCTCACCACCTTGGGAACTCCAAAACCCAACGTTAAACTGCGCGGGAAGTAATTTTTTTTGAATTTTTTTTTTATTAGTATCAAACTGCGATCACTAAATGTCACTAGCAATGACATAAGAATGGGGACCCTTCCATATTTTCTTTGTTTTCTATATTTTGTACTTATTTTTGTAAGTTTTTTACAAATTTTCTTTTAATTTGTTTAATTAATTTACTTTTAAAAACTTAGTTGCTCATTTTATCTCTAATTTATTGTGCAAAATATCGTAAATTCTAAGGAAAAATGGATCTTTTAAATCCTTATTTAATTCAAGGTTTATTGGTCTTGTAATGTAGGATTCCTAGATGTGGGCAATATGAATCTCAACCAAACCAAATATAATGTTATTCAATGAAGACCAGATGTTAGATGTTGTTGTTTATATCCAAATCTAAATTTTTGTATAAGTCAGGTTGGATGGAAATCTTTTGTTAATTCCTTTGAATGCTCAAATACTTAATTTCAATATTAAAGTTTTTCCCTTTATTTTTTATGATTTTCTAAGTTACACGCACATGATAGATGGCGTGGCAATTATGACATGTCATATAGGAATAGTGTGTCTGTGTCTATGGTCATGTATAGAAAACACCTTTCGAACTCCTCTATATGTCATATCTCTTTTCATTGAGCTATCGAACCTGGATATGGAATTTAGCACATGTAGCAAGTCATTTTCAAAGTTTTGGATGTCCTGAATGTTGCATTTCAATGTTTCTAGATCTAGACAGGATTTCCTGAGTACAATATTTTGATGTCTCAAATGTGCGGATCCTAGATTGCTTTTCACTGGATACTTAATCACTTTCATGCTTGAATGTATCCATATCCAAAAGAATTCCTCATGGATATTAGTTTGACATCTCGGATGCTCATATGCCAAATGCAAGTCACTTTGAAATTTACATCTAAATCTAGAGTCAAGTGTTTAACAACTTATTTGAGTTATTTGGATATGCAAACATTGTTAATGTATATGGATATCCAAACATTGTTAATGTATCTGGACGTTGGTATTGAGATGTTAGGTCAATTAACAGGTTATCAACCAAGTCAAAGGTTCAACCTTGTGTGGCATTGTGAAAGTCTTTAGTGTCATTAATGATGTGTATATACTAATGTAGAAGTCAAGGTTACATGTTTTATATGTGGATTACATATGTGATTAAGGCCAAAATAATGTTAAATATCTTAGTATACCTTATTTGCACATGTAATACATTGTGTCGAAAGATTATTTTAAACAATTTGTTTTACTTTCACCCAACTAACCTAGTATAAAACTATGTGATTGCATTGAGGAAAATGACTAATCACATATCAAAACATGCACACAATTTTCACATAAACCTTTTAAAGTTAGATCCTATTTTTTGGTGATTTATTTGAGCTAAATTCCTTAAAGGACAAATCATTGATCTTTAACCATTTTTATAAAGAGTGATATAAATATTTTTGTTTGGATTTTCAATTTCATAGTTAATTGTATATTAACTATTTGGTTTTATTTTGTTTTGCAAATTTATATAGGTGAAGAAATAACCTTGAAGACCATAAGCATGGACAGTTCAAGAGAATAAAGGAAGATTGAGATGTGTTCATGGACTAATAAAAAATAACACACATTCAACATTGTGACTTAGACACAGTTACATGTGTAACAAATTTAATTTGTTATACAATAAGAAAATCCTATAATTGAAAAATATAGGAATCATATGATTATCATGGAGTAAAAAAAAATCAAATTATTTTCCTAAATATGTTTACTAAATTAGGGAGGCTATTATAACAAAAGTTTGAGGAAGTTGGATGATAGGTTGAAGAAATAAATTAGTTTAAGCAAATTCTTTCAATATAGAAGGGGCTAGAAAACTTGGTATAATAAGATGTATATTTTTATCATTGAGAATAATAAATTGGAAAGACACATTGTTTTTGTAGAAGTTGATATTGAAAAACTTGTAATTGTTTAAGAGTCCTTTCTTGTAAGTTGTTCAATTATGTCTTTCACTTCGATACACGAAATTATTTTATTTTTCAACAAAATTCTACAATTTAATTTTATAAGGCGCAAATCTATAAAGAATATTATTCTTGAACAAATATTTATTCAAAAATATAGAGATACATATTTCTATTTTAATAATTACAAAATCTTGTGAATTATTTCCTATTATTCAATAATCAATCGTATATTTGTGTCTCGTCCTTACATAAACTTGCTTATATATATATATATATATATATATATATATATATATATATATATATATATGGAGAGAGAGAGAGAGAGCTCTTTTATATTAAATTTATTATCACTTCGATTATTTTTTTTTGTAAGCAAGTACTCACATTATATTAATATAGGAGAAATTACATAGTATACAATTGTGAGTGTGTTCTCTTCCTCAGACAAAGGAAACCAGAGATGAAGAGAAAAATAACTCCCTAGTTGGGAGAAACTAGAGCCTTGTAGTTTCATTGTTTGTATTACAAAACAACTATTGATCAAAATCATGTTTGTATTAATTGAGACAATGTGGTTGCTGCATGTGCACCCAAAACGAGGCCTACTAAGCCGGAGAGGAGGTGTGTGGTCTAGCCATGGGCCCCTAATACGTGGTGTGCCAAAAAAGTGTGCAACCAAGCTGTCGAGCTATGGGTTGTTCTTATTCTAGGTGGCGAAGAAAAAGTAACCTGTGGAGAAATCAAAATGCGGAGAGAGGGCCAACCTGAGAGAAATCATGTCGTCGGGTGATACATTATGTCGCACTAAACCTGCAATGATGCCATGTTGGAGCTGCATTGCACTTGGGTCGTGCCATGAACCTGCAAATTGCTAGTATCCATCGGGTTCTCCTTCAGGATGTAGCAGCCCCAGGGGTTAGGGTGATGAGGAGACAGGGGAGTGTCGACCACTGAAGGGACAAAAGTCTGGGGAGGAAAGGGATGAGTCACATGGGCACTAAGGAAGGGTGGGGAGAAGGAGTCAATGGGAAGAGAGTGGGACGGGGAAGGGGCAGGGGAAGAAGATGAGGGGATGTTGGGTGGAAAATCGAAGTACAAAACTCTAGCAAGACGCCCGAGGGAGGAGACACCATGGCTTTGGTGAGCGGAGAAGTCAACAATCTAGGAATTTTCTTGTATTCTCTCTTGAGCACGTTCTTTTTTCTGGCGAGCGATGAGGTTTTTGAGCGCCCATAGCGTTGGGTAGCCCGAACGTAGTTTAGATTCCTCCATGACTAAGACTTCCTTGTGAATGGAGTCAAGAATCCTATTGTTAAACATGGTGGAAATAGTGCCATCATCGAAGTTGATGGGGGGGTGCCCATGGTCTCTTACTCTGCCGAGGCATTTGCCTCTACCCTTAGATGACAAAAAAAACCACCAATCTATAATTGGCGCGCATAATGGATAAACATATTGTGTATCCCGATGATTAGGTTGTCAGAATTATGATAAAAAATAAAAGTGTTAAAATATTGTCAAACTCAGCTTTAGATTGAAGAGCTCGTCATTTTGAATCCAATGGTGTGAACGATACTCAAATCCGAGTTCGTATGCAAAAGTTAGAGCAAGTCAAAGTTTAAGTCTGACTTGTCTACATGGCAGGATTGGGATGATGTGGCAAGGTCTTTAGGGAATGAGGAGGTGCCAAGTGGAAGACTGCAATTGGCCCCCTCGCATTTCGCAAATCGTAGTTGCAAAGCAAAAAGGCATTATAAATCGGCCCTGGCAGGTTCAGGGTTGTGATGCGATAAGGCCATCGCATATCGCAATCACAGATCGACGAGGGGAGAACAAATCAGAATCAGGCCCCAATAGTTACCAAGTTGTGATGTGATAAATTACCTAGATGCAAGATTTTATATGTCACAGTTTAAGTTCCCGTCGAGTCCGCCAATATCGCATCGCACAACATTTCGCTGTTAACATTGCGAAATGTGATAGTTCCCAGATGCGATGCCGCTATAGGTTGCGATTTAATATCCCGTCGGGTCTGCTGATATCGCATCACAGTGTTCTACCGTGTTAACAAGACCTTCGGCCGTTGAACTTCGCCAATTGCGATGAGTGATGGACCCTGGACGCAAGATTTTATATGTTACAGTTAAATATCCCCAACGGGTCCACAATATCGCAATCACAACGTTTTGTTGTGTTAACAAGACCATAAGAGCCCGCAACACTTGCCGATTGCAATTTGCGATACGTACGACAGGATATAGCCCGCCGTGCAACAAATTTCTCACTCCGTTCGCAGATTTTGGAGTAGAAATGGGGTTTTTGCTCGGTTTTGGAGCAATTTATGGAACAAATAATGGAAAAACTGGGAGAAGTCATAACTTATTCAGTTCTTATCCAAATTGGATGCAAAAAGAGGCTGGATAGCTATTTTTGAGCATTTTGAACTCACTGAGACATGTTTTAGAGGAATTTGAGCATTGTACACACACTTTTGTTTTAATTTGAGCATAATAGAGAGGCCCAAGCCATTGGAAGTTGGACCAAGGAGACGTAGCCCATGAGGGGTGAACTCCTTTATCATGTGATTGCTATGTGTTGTATTTTGATGTTCTTTGCTATTATTTTGTTGTTGTTTAGTGTATGTTTTATGTTAATTTGTTTCTAACATTTACATAAGAAACTCCCATGGGAATAAGTTAATTAAGCAAAAGTATTGAATCCTTAAACACTTGATAAGCAAATGATAAGCATTTTGGGTTTTAATCTGAATAGGGAAGTAGCACAACATAACTAATCTGCTCCATTTCAGATCAAGTTGGTATCAGAGCACTGGTTTTTGCTTACAAGATTTGTTTTGTGAAAGAAGGATTTAATTGTTTGCAAGTTTATGTCATGCTTACAAGGTTAAAGCTCAAAAGAGGTGAAGGAAAGCTAGTTGAAAGCCTTGAAATTGGATCAAGTGGAAGAAGAGGAAGGTTTCCAAAGTCTTCTACACCAGTACATCCTCAAGTTGCAAAAGTTGCAGTTGAGTCATGTCTCATGAAGGAGAACCTATCATGACAGAAGATGAGAAGACCTTTAGAAAGGCTCTCTTTGATATGACATAGATGGTGAAGGTCCTCTATGAAGAGAGGAACAACATATTGTAGGGAGAAAGCTCCAAGCCTCCCAAAGGAGAAGGCTCTTTAGGAGGAGGTAATGGAAAAGGATGTAATGGGAATGGAGACAAGCCTCCACCATCTCTACCATCTTCTTCTTCTTATTCGAAAGCATCTTCCCACTCTTCCACTAATACCACCACTACTCATACTCATCATCATTCTTGAAAAGGGATTGGTAAATCACCTTTCCTAAAGCTTGATGTTAAATTCGAGTTGCCTATGTACAATGGTGAAGTTAATGGTTTTAGAAAGGGTTCTAGGGTATGTTTACAAAATCCCTGAATGAGTAATGCTATCAATTCATATATTTTGGTGTGAATAACTGCTAACTTGCAGCTTACAAAAGAAGTAATAAAATGGACACGTAACCAAAATATACCTCGAGGAATTACAAAATCAGCCCTTAAAAGAAAATGCAAGAATAATGGCAGCTAAAATATGGTTTGGAAGATCAAATGCTTGAGGTATGTTTAAGGCAATTTTCAGTTATGGCTTATGTCTCATTCTTATTAATAATTCAATGTTTTGTGATTCAAGTTTTTGGGGACTTGACGGAGGGAGATGGAGCGATTATCAGAGTACAGTTAGGGCTTCGAATATGCAGTACGGGTTACTGCAGTTGGCAGCTTCCCCGTCTCGACGGACAACATTGGGCGTGAACGGAATGAACATCCGTTGGACTCATGAAAACGAAGGGCACTCAACCTATACTCCTTGTTTTTTACCATAATGGATGTTTTACTATAGTTTCTATGTGCCGCAACCCTATCTCCCCTGCTCACGGTGTACAGGCCCCCGTTATTCGCCTTATTATCTGCTCTAATCCCTGTTTTCCTCTATGGTTACTCTAAGGCAGCTGGTGAACTGTTTTAACCAACAATAATGGACCTCGAACTTGTTGACTACTCGGGAGAACTGCTGGTGGAAGGTTCTATTTGGTTGACCTCGCATGTTACTATGGATGGTATGACTTCTTGTAGCTGCATATTGATAGACACCATTGCTGGTTTACCTCTGATTTCGGGCCCTTCAAATGCTTTGGTGACCTTGTTGGATGACCCCCCGACCTGGCCGACCCTTTCCACTCCTCCGTCGTCACCATCCTCACTAGGGTTTGTCTCGAGTTGCATTAACCCTAACCCTACGGATAGTGGTTTTGACCTACCCCCTCACCCATCGTCCTCCGGTGTCAATAACCTTTTTCCTGGTTCCTCTTCTACCGCCGACCATGAACCCCTGATCACGCCGCTTACATTTGCCCCCCCATCTGGCAGCTATATGGTCATCCCACCCTTATCGGACGCCTTCCCATCTGACCCTCCTCTTTCATTTGAGAATCCACTTGAACCTGGGAAGAATACTGACTGGTGTGGGGATACAGTAGCTGAACCGCAGCCACACAAGAAATACAGGTGTTTTAGATCAAAAGCCGAAGACATTGTACTCAGGCTCGGGAAGGACATTTAGCTGGGGGATACTATGGACTTTGCAGATAGATTTCTTGTTGGAAGATTCCGAGGACAGAATTACTCTGTGGCTCGCTTAAAATAATGGGCTTCTGAGGTTTGGGGACACCATTTGGCTTACATACCCTTTGTGCAAACTTTTGTGAGGGGTTGGTGCACGTTAAGGTTCGCTAAACCCGATCACACGAATTGGGTATTATCTTCATTTTGGCACTTTGAGCATGCACCCATCCTTCTGAAGAGATGGACTCCACTATTTGACCCGGAAATAGAGAAGATTGGGGTTGGCCCCATATGGATTAGGCTGTTGGGGCTCCCGCTACAGTTTTGGTCTGAAGACATCTTTCGCCGCATTGGGAATTCTCTCGGCACGTATCTGGAGTATGACAAGTCTTATCAATCCACGGGAATGATGGCCTATGCCAGGATATTGGTACACATGGATACCATAGGGGGATTACAGAAACATATCACTATACAATGGAGGTCATACTCTCGGAAACAACTTCTAGATTACGAAGGGGTACCTTACAGATGCCAAAGATGCCATAAGGTGGGACAAATATTCAGGGAATACCCTCTGAACAATAAGGCGAGACAAAGGATTAATGAAAAGAAGTGGATGTACCAAACCCTCAGGTACAGGAGCAACCTATAATGGAAGAAGAAGGGTTGCCACACTAGGCACCAAAAGAAGCTGAGAAGGCACATGAGAAAGGGACAAAGAAGAAGCGTGGGAAAGCACCACTCTGGCCACCCTCTCCACCTCTAATGAGAGCTCGAGCAGCTATAGGGGATGCATTTTCCACGGGTATGTCAATTCCTACACTCTCCACTGCTTTTATTTCGACTGCATCTCTATGTAATTCTTCTACATACTCCTCTGCTATATCCTTTGATTTTACTTCGGCTGCACCACATTGCATTGCACGTGCATCAGGCACACATCAATCCTCTAGCCTCAACTTGTTATCCTCCATTAATATGAATTTCCCTATCAGGTCCTCCCCTCCTGTTTACTCTAACTCCCAACCTTACATCCTGGAGGTACCTTTGCATCCCCTACATGATCCATCCATGAACTCTAAATCTCAATACCCCCTACGCTCAAGGGCACGCTCATGAGGCCCTGATGCCATTGGATTTGGTATTGATTCTACCCCTTTGCTTCCAAAACAACCTCAGGGACAACCCTCCTCACACTCTAAAGCTAAACATCTAGCAGGGGAGGAGATTGTTGTTGGAAAACAAAATATTTTAGACTGGGTTCTTAGAGCAGAGCATACCCTTGATCCCCCCCATGAAGATGCTCTCCTTTAACTGTCGAGGGTTGGCTAGCCCGGGGAAAAAATTATCCATGTGAAGACTGATTGCCTCTGAAGTTGTAGATATTCTCTTTCTCTAAGAAACCCTAGGCCTTGCCAGCACTATTACCCCTCTACTTGAATCATGGTTACCAGGATGGTCGTTTCATTCTCTGGATGCCACTGGAAGATCAAAGGAGGTGGCTTGGGGAATAAATAATTGATCCATTAAGATGGATAGGGTGTGGGGGGGATATGGATTCATGAGAGCTGATATATACTCATCCACCCTCGAATCTAAATACACAATTATCAATGTATATGGCCCCTGTCATGATAGGGCTGATTTCTAGAGGAAATTATTAAACTCATCCATACTCCAGCAATATAATATCATTTTGGGAGGGGATCTGAATTTTTCCATTTGATTTGCGGAGTCTTGGGCCCATCAAGCATAGGTGGATATGCTATCAACATTTTTTGAAAACCTCCTGGAGGACCACAATCTTGTTGACATTCCCTCTGCAAAGATCCAACCTACCTGGAGGAACAATAGAACTGGCAAGGCTAGCCTTGCCAGAAGGCTTGATAGATTCCTAATCAAGGAACCTTTGGTCAATAGAGGTTCTCGTATCAGACAATGGGTGGGATCTGGGGGCATATCTGGTCACAGGCCAATATATCTTGAATTGAAGGATGCCATTGATAAGCCAAAAGCCCCATTTAAATTTAACTCCTCCTCGCTTAGGGATGCAGACTATATAAGGATGGTGACTGACTACTGGAAGGCTCATCCTATAGGTTATGACATAATTTTACAGAAGATTTTTCTCACAATCTGAGGGCACTGAAAACCTTATCTAAAATCTGGGGCTCACAAGAAAAGAATATAGGATGATCACACGCTCAGGGTAGCTGAGGAAGAAATTTACACATATGTGGAGAATAATGGAGGGATTTTTTCCACTCAAGAGCACAAGGACAAGATTGCCTCACTGATGCATAAGAGGACACAAATCCTGAAGGACAGAGAAGAGAGTTGGAGGTTAAGAAGTCGGGAAATTTGGCTTAAGGATGGGGATGATAATACCAAATTCTACCACAAATTTGCCAATGGGAGGAAGGCAATCAATATGATATGGGAGTTAAAAAATGAGTAGGGACAAGTTGTACATACCTTTCGAGAACTGGCAGCACTGGCTAACTCACATTTTAAGGGCATCTACAAGGCTCCCCCCATTGCCACCTTGGCAGAAGTGATGTGCATTGCCCAGCTCTTTCCCAGATTTGTGGATCAGGAGGCAAAACTGGAACTTACAAGAGAAGTCACTTTAGAAGAACTTGAAGATACTTTAAAATGGTTCAAGAAGGACAAGATCTTGGGGCCGAATGGTTGGACAATGGAATTTTACATTGCTTTTTTCG
The DNA here is from genome assembly GCA_031772625.1 of Pinus tabuliformis. Taxonomy (NCBI): domain Eukaryota; kingdom Viridiplantae; phylum Streptophyta; class Pinopsida; order Pinales; family Pinaceae; genus Pinus; species Pinus tabuliformis. The sequence goes on along the minus strand of CM062817.1, from coordinate 1,493,470,642 downwards.
ACATTATTTGGATGGACCTGTTAAGGATCATTGAAGATTATTGAAGGCGTGGGAGGATGTCTGAAGCCTTCAATACTACTTTCATCGCCCTCATTCCCAAATCTGATAAACCTTCCACCTTTGATGACTTTAGACCTATTTCACTGTGTAACTGCATCTACAAAATCATTGCTAAGATTATTGCCAATCATCTCAGGCCAATCCTGTCCTCGCACATCTCCCCTGAACAATTTGCCTTTCTTCAGAACCGACATATACATGAGGCAGTTGGTACAACCCAAGAACTTCTTCACATTGTCTAGTTAAAAAAATTGGAAGGCATGATAATGAAGGTTGATTTATCAAAAGCGTTTGACAGAGTAAGTTGGCTCTACATCCGAATGCTGTTAACACACGTGGGATTCCCTTATGCATTCATTAAATGGATCATGTGTTGTATAATCAATGTTACTTATAGCGTACTTGTCAATGGATCTGCATCCCCTTTTTTCCATGCTAAACGAGGGCTCAGGCAGGGCTGCCCTCTATCTCCTCTCTTATTTCTTCTTATCATGGAGGGACTTAGAAAACTTATTGGAGAATAACATAGGCAAGGACAGATTGCAGGAATAAAGATCACTGACACTTGTATTTTGACACACCTGCTCTTCGTTGATGATGTACTTATCTTCCTTAATGGGGGCATACGAGACTTAACATCATTGCACAATGCCTTTGGAATATTTCAAAAGGCCACGGGAATGGTTTTGAATGAAGCAAAGTCCACCATCACAGCTACAGGTTGCTCACAACATGAAATACAATATGCACTTCAGAGATTTCCATTTACTTTCCTCCCCTTGGAAGATGGCCTGAGGTACCTTGGTTATCGACTTAAGACTCATGGATACAAAGTTGCTGATTGGATCTAGCTTATTACCAAGGTAGAAAAATGACTCAATATATGGTACCAAAATATTTGTCAAGAGTTGGCAGACTGATCCTAATTAAGGCTGTATTGGAAGCAACACCAATGTACTAGATGATGTTGGCTTGGATTCCTAGAGGGATTCTCGCTAGATTACAAAATATTTGCTGTCGGTGCTTATGGAAGGGGAAACAACCTGGGAGAATATTTGCATGGGCCAGATGGGAGACCCTTGCTTTGCCCAAGAAATGTGGGGGATAGGGGATTAAAAGACTGGATGTCTTCTTCAAAGCGTTGGCGGCAAAGTTGGGATGGCAACTGATCAACACCCGCAGTCTATGGACGAAGGTAGCAGTCTCCAAATATATTGCTCCTTATAACACACTTGATTGGATCACACAAGCACAGGGGAACACCTCAAACATTTCTATCATTTGGAAGGCAGTTATAAATGCGATGACTCTCATTCAAAATGGTCTGACCTGGAGAATTTGATCTGGATCATCAGTCCTCATTGGGGAAGATCCCTGGGTCGGCTGTGGAAATGCACACAGGATACCCAATGAGTTGAAAATACACCTTGTTGAATAAGGCATCACCCATATATGTCATATAGCTGACAATGCTCGTTCTATCATTACACAATAGGCTTGGAAATTGGGGAATACTTTAAATATTCCACTGCACTGGCAGTAGTATTTGCACGACTATACAAACGCACTAACGGAGGCCCACATCAGGATTATAGAAGGTGATGATGAACTCATATGGGCACATGCCAAACATGGTTCATATTCACCTAAAGAAGGATATCTGGCATTAATGGAACCACATAAACCACAAATCATTGAGCCTTGGTGGAACTTGCTGTGGAAACTCAAAGCGGCTCCCAGAACTAGGCTGCTAATGTGGTCAATATTATTCAACAAAACCCCGACTGGTGCAAATCTGATGAAGCGATCTTTTCAAGGACCGTTCTGGTGTCATCTTTGTAGGAACTGCTGTGAAGACAATAATCATCTTTTTCTAGAATTCTCTATTACACAGGAGCTTTGGAATAACATTCATACATCATTCCCCTCACTATGTCGGTGGCAGGGTGCAAATATAAAAGAAGCTTGGAATAACTGGTGGAGTGCCACCTCAGGAAAGGAGAGGAACTTGCCATTACTTACATGCTGGGCTATTTGGATAGCCAGGAATCGTATTATCTTTCAACAGAAGGCTCCCCACTGGCCCTCTATTCTGTTAAGGATACTTGCTGACTATCATCTCATTCCAGATGAGACCACCCATCTGCACAACAGGAATATTAGACCTGAAGCTATAAATACCTTTATACCATGGGCATACTTTGATGGATCAACCCAAGAGATAGGATGTGGGGGGGAGCCATACTTCATATATCAGAATCCCATATCTTTAAAATCCAAATGGGCCTAGGAAGGGGTACTAATAATTATGCAGAGCTCATATCGGCCAAATTCCTCATTCAATTTGCATTGGACAAACAGTGCAAGAACCTACAACTTTTTGGAGACTCAGAATTAGTATGCAATTGGATAAATAAATCATCAATGTGCAATGCATACACATTGAGACATATCTTGGATGAAATCCATAGGCTCATCTTGATATTTGATACTTTTGTTTGCCATTATATTTTCAGGGAGTGCAACACAGCTGCTGATCTCCTATCCAAGGAGGCAGCGCACAGGCATGATGGCACTTGGTTGATTCATGAGGAGAAGGATGGTGTTATCTACCAACACTATCACAGACCGTTCATAGATCTCACTGCATAATTGGTTGGCTCAACATGAGCCAGGTAGAAAATTTTGAATATAAACTATACTCTCTCTGCGAAGAGACTATTTTTTGTATTTTTGTTGAACAGTTGTTGCTCCCTGCATGTAGTATCTTTTATTACTGTTAACTTATACTGGACAGGCTATGCCTCTCATACTGCATATGCTTTTGCATCTACAAAATGTAATTTTCACAATATTAATGAAAATTACGACTTTTTCTACGGGAAAAAATGGTGAAGTTAATGTAGAGACGCTGGATAAATGGATTCATTAGTTGGAGGTGTATTGTAGAATTCAGAACCTTCAAGAAGACGATATCAAAATTCAATTGGCTTCATTGAGAATGGAGGGTGCAACACTTGTATGGTGGGAATCAAGGACTCAAGACGAGATCAAAAAACATGGTAAGATTTGTATTACTTGGTTTGATTTCATTGCTGCTATAAAAAGACAATTCTACCCTTAAGCCCATATGCAAAAATCTATCATGAATTGGCAAAATTTCAGATAATTAAAATCTCAAAATGTGCAAGAGTATACTCTAGAGTTTAGGATAAGAGCTCTTATGCTAGGAGTAGACTTACAGTCACAAGATACTTTGCTGAAATACATAGGAGGGTTTCATAACTATCTTTGACATACCATTCCTATGTTTAGTCCCACGAATCTTGATGAGGTCCGTGTTCAAGCTACACAACTCGAAGCAAGAGGGAAAAATGTACAGGAAGAAGGTACAAAGAAGCCATTTTAGAGTGGTGAAAAAGGGAAGAAATTTAAAGGAAAGCAGAAGAAATTTTTTTCTGTTAAGAAATAAGGGGAGAAACCCGTGTGCAAGAATTGTTCCAAAGAGGGTCATGATGAGGTGCATTGTTGGAAGCTTCATCCTGAATTAAGACTGTAGAAATCTAACAATAAAGGGAAACATAAGACAAATGCTACTGCACAACAAGACTTGGGTTCTGACTTAGGTGATGAAGCGAAGATTGCAGCCACAGTCATTAAAGGGAAAGCCGTGGAAAAGACAAGCAAAGAGGAAGTTGTGGCAAGCACCAACGCAAAAAATAACTTTAATAACATTTCAAATGAGGAAAACAGAATAGAGTTGTTCCATATCCGAGTTATTTCCAAACACACCAAAATTGATACGCTATTTGATAGTGGATCCCAGGCAAATTTAATTTCTACAGACTTGGTCAAGAAGTTGAATCTGGAAACTTTGCCTTGTCATAAACCATATCCATTGGGTTGGATAACCAAGGATGCCAATTTGTAGGTCACACGGAAATGCATTTGCAGGTTTGCAATCACTACCAATTTCATTGATGAAGTCGAATTAGACGTTGTACCTGTTAGGTCCCTATACTACTAGTGTAACCCCTTATTGTTATTAGTACAACCCCCTTATTATATTGTTATGCCCATGTACTCCCCATATTGTTATTATTGTGCCCCATAGAAGCCCACTATTGTTATTGTTGTGCCCTTACATTATTATTGTTATGTCGGCTCTGATTATATTATGACCCCTTAGACTCCTATATATAGAAAGGAGGTCTTGTCATTTGTATCATCCAAGAATTGTTCATTTGTGTAATGTAAAGGAGGTTGCCTCCTTGAAGAGGCTTATTTCTAAGGCGTTGATCTATCTTTTCCATCTTTTTGTGAGCTGGTTTCATAACATTTGGTACAGAGCTTTGGATTCTAGGGTTTCGCTGCTCCAAACAGGGCATCATGGTATTTTCGCTATAACTTTGTTTCTGCGACATTTCAGAAGCTAAAACAAAAATCAATTTGAGAAGAAATCACTGTGAATCTTGCGTCCGAATTTTAGATCTTGTCTCACTATATTTTCGGATATATGATCTGAGGAAGTTAGGGATTTTGCATACTCCCGAATTACATCCTAAATAGGTGACCTTGGAAAAATCATCATAACTTTCTCTTTGAGCATCAGAGTGAAATTGAGTAAGAAGTTACAAAAGGAGGACAGACTGTATTTTTTTTGGGTAAAATTTTCAGAACCTAAGGTTGAAACAGTGACACGTGGCACATCGCACAAGTTCACTCTACTAAACTAGTCTATAATTAGGTCATCGCGGGAGATTGGGAATAAATATTTCTTCAGGAATCCAATTGCGATTAGACTTGCGAAGTTAGAAAGAGGACTCAGAGGGATATTACAGGCTGAAATTTCAAAACTTAAAGATCCGAAATTATAGAGTTACAGTCGTTTCAAGATCGAGCTCCTAAAATCAAGAAAAAGCGAGATGAGGAAGTTTGATGGCAAGGATTCGGTAAATTGGATACTACAGATGGAGAAATATTTTGATCTACATGGTGTACCACTGTTACAAAAGGTACGTATTGCATATAATTATTTAGAATCAAATCAATTTTTATGGTATAAAGGGCTTTGTTCTCGTAAACCACTTGTTACATGGTCAATTTTCACGGAGGAAATGATAGCACATTATGAGGATACAAAGAGAAACAACTTCTTTAGCCAATTGGTAAATCTCAAACAAAAGGGTTCAATGGTAGAACACATTGAGGACTTTCAAAAATTGAATATAAGGGTAAATGATATTCCGGAGAAGCAAATGATTGATGTTTTCATAGGGACTTTAAAGGATAACATTCAACATGAGGTACATCTTTGGGAACTTGATTCATTGGAGAAGGCATTCAGGTTGGAAAGAAAAATTGAAAGCGAAATTATGGAAACAAGGAATCCCACCACTCACAATTATAAATATGGAAGTGTTTTTTATTCTAGCCTTCCACAACCTACAAGGTTTACACCACAACAATTTTACGAAAAAAAAGAAAGAGGGATTTGTTACATTTGTGATCGCAAATTCACTAAAGGTCATAAGTGTGCTGAGAAGAAATTATTTTACATAGATTGTGAAGAGGAGGAAGAAAATGATCAAGAAACATCAAAAGAAGAGGATATACAACAAGAACCAACCCTAGAGAAAGAAGAAATGAATCTGACCATATCTTGTAAAGCATTGGCAAGAATTACCACTCCTCAAACTCTCAAGATAGAAGGACATATCAAGAAGAAAAAGGTTCAAGAAGTGAAAGATCACATCGAGAAAGAAGAAATGAATCCGACCATATATTGTAATGCATTGGTCGGGATCACCACTCCTCAAAATATCAAGCTAGAAGGACATATCAAGAAGAAAAAGGTAATAATGTTGATTGATTTAGGCAGTACCCATAATTTTATTCATTGTAAGATAGACAAGGAATTGAATTGCTTCCTATACCCAACACCAAAGTGTCAAGTGATGGTTGCAAGCGGAGGAACCATAAATTGCTCTGGAAAGTGCCATAATATCAATCTATCCATGGGAGAATATGTATTAAATAGCCCAATGCTTTCCATTCCAATAGGTGGTGTTGATGTTGTACTAGGAGTCCAATGGCTATAATCTTTGGGTACAATAGCTTTTAATTTTCAAGAAATTTTCATGAAATTTTGTGCGGAAGGAAAGGAAGTTGAATTAAGGGGTATTGCAGGGAAACTGGGAAAGATAATCAGCTCTAACAGTATGACAAATCTTCTCAAGAAGGAACAACGAGGTGTAATTTCACAATTATGTTCGCTAGAGTTTCCCACATCGAAGTCATCTATTTCTCCAGATCTCCAAAAAGTCTTGGAGAATCATTCCAAGGTATTTGAGACTCCCAAAGGCCTCCCACCTATTCGTGACCATGATCATGCTATCCATTTGATTCCAGGAAGTGTTCCTCCAAACATCAATCCATACAAATATCCCTACGCCCAAAAGAGTGGAATTGAATGTATGGTTGCAGAAATGCTAGAGGCTGGTATAATTCAACCTAGTCAAAGTTATTTCTCTGCTCTGGTAGTATTGGCGCATAAGAAGGATGGATCATGGTGCATGTGTCTGGATTATAGGGAGCTCAACAAGCTCACTATTATAGAGAAAATTCCCATTCATGTCATTGATGAATTATTGGATGAATTGCATGGATCAATTTAATTCACCAAGTTAGATCTTCGTTCATGATATCATCAAATCAGAATGAAGATTGAAGACATTCTGAAAACAACATTTCTAACTCATGAGGGTCATTATGGATTTTTGGTCATGCCTTTTGGCCTTACCAATGCACCTTATACATTTCAAGGTTTGATGAATTCCATTTTCAAAACCTTCCTTAGCAAATTTGTGTTACTACTTTTTTGATGATATACTAATGTACAACAAGTCTTGGAAGGATCATGTTCAACATGTTGACATGGTGATCAAACTATTGGAGGAGAAACAATTATATGCAAAAAGCTCCAAATGTTTCTTTGGAGTACAAGAGGTGGAATATTTGGGTCATATTGTATCTCATGAAAGTGTTAAGGTAGACCCTAGCAAAATTAAAGCCATTAAGGAATGGAAAATCCCCACATCCATAAAGAATCTGCGAGGATTTCTCCGGTTGACAGGGTATTATCGCAAATTTGTTAAGAATTATGGGAGAATAGCAGCACCTCTAACAACATTATTGAAGAAATATGCATTTTCATGGAGTCTAGAAGCAACAAAGGCCTTCGAACATCTTAAAGAAGCAATTTGCCAAGCACCGGTCATAGCTATGTCGGACTTCATAAAAACCTTTATTGTGGAATGTGATGCTTCACGAAATGGAATTGGTGTTGTTTTAATGCAAGATGAAAGACCCATTGCTTTCGAAAGTCGTCCAATCAAAGGAAAGTATTTACACAAAGCTATTTATGAGAATGAAATGTTGGCAATACTACATGCACTTAAGAAATGGCGACCCTACCTAATGGGAAGACACTTCAAGGTAAAAACGGATCATGATAGTCTTAAATAATTTTTAGAACAAAGATTATCCTCTGAAGAGAAACAAAAATGGGTCACAAAGATGTTGGGTTATGACTTTGAAATCATCTACAAAAAAGGGAAGCAAAATGTTGTTGCAGATGCACTCTCAAGAAAGGATGAGGATGTGGAAGCATTGTTTTGTGTTATTTATATTATCCAACCAGATTGGATAAATGAAGTAAGGGATGAATGGAAGAATGATGAAGAAGTGTGGCCACTCATTCAAAAGTTGCAGAAGATCCCAGTTCAAATAATATTTCCAGAATTTGATGAGGAAGGAAAAATCATATTGGAACCTGAAGCAGTCATAGAAACAAGAAATCGACAGCTACGAAATCGATCAATTTCAGAGTATCTCATCAAGTGGAAGAACTTACCCACTGAATATTCCACATGGGAGGATGAGAATTTTATACATAATCATCCAGAACTACTCAAGCGTTGAGGACAACACTTTTTGAAGGAGAGGGGCATGTTAGGTCCCTATACTACTAGTGTAACCCCTTATTGGTATTAGTACAACCCCCTTATTATATTTTTGTGCCCATGTACTCCCCATATTGTTATTATTGTGCCCCATAGAAGCCCACTATTGTTATTGTTGTGCCCTTACATTATTATTGTTATGTTAGCTCTGATTATATTATGACTCCTTAGACTCCTATATATAGAAAGGAGGTCTTGTCATTTGTATCATCCAAGAATTGTTCATTTGTGTAATGTAAAGGAGGTTGCCCCCTTGAAGAGGCTTATTTCTAAGGCGTTGATCTATCTTTTCTATTATGAGGATTGATGTTTGGAATGTCAAAACAGTCGAATGGGATGGATGACCGCCCTAAATCAGAGGGAGGGTTAGGGTGGGAGTATGTATTCGGAGGAGGGACGGGTAATCCACAAGCGGGTGTAAACTCTAACGAAGAGGGATGGGTGGACGAGGAAGGTTGAAGGGCATCATCAGGTGAAGGGAGATGGAAAGATGGGGAGGGGGCAATGCATGAAGCTAGAAGATTGTGGGTAGCAGGTGAAAGAGGTGGACAATCAAGAACCGGAGAGGCAACAGAGAGAGCAGTGAACGGTTGGTAGGGCATGGAAGGTCCGTGGTCAACAAAGAAAAAGAATGGTCCTGTTTGCGGCGGTGGAGGTGTGCATGGTGGTCCAAAGTCCGACACTTCCGATGCTGCATGAGGGAGTGACGAAATAGGCTCATAGGGATTCGAGTCAACCAAATAATCGATAACAACAATCTCCATTTCGACAAACTGCAGACAAAAATGAGATCAGAGGTAACGGACCGGTGTTGAGGTAGGAAACATCCACTAACCGTCACGGTGATGGTTCCACTCTACAGGTGATGGCGAGTGCAGCAGCAATGGCATAAGAGAAAATTCGAAACCCTAACCTCATCCCTGTGGTGCTTTAGTGCGGAGCTCCATTGTATCCCATCAGGTAAATTTAATTGAGGTTGATATAAAATACCTTAACAAAAAGGGTGTTTAGACCTCTAAATGAATTTTATATTTTACTGGTGCATAATTAAATTGAATTAGTGTATGTTTCAGGACAAGGCCTCGAAGGTCGGGCTTGCCAAATATCGTGCCACACATCATAGTGGCCAAACATGTTTATAAGCCTTAGCATGCATATTTATAGGTATATTTAATATCTAAAATTATTTATATATGTTTTTAAATTTTGTACCAAAAAAGTAAATGATTGGATATTAATTACTTTAACTTGTCCATCAACCATGTTTTGACAGGAGCAACAATATGACCATTATCCATCACAATCAGAATTTAATATGATACAACAAAGAATTTACTCTGATTTTGTTATCTAGATGAGAATAAGGTATCATTAGTTGACTTTCAATAACTTGGATATTGTTACGTTAGTATGTCAATTTACATTTATTGTGTTGAGTTGTTTATTTATGTGTAGCTTGAGTTATTTTGTGCTCCCAACGGTCATAACACCCTTATAAACACCAACCTTTCACTATGATCAAGTCCTTCGAAATGAATATCCAATCATGGCTTTATCAAGTCCTTTCCAAAAAACCGTAGGCCAAAGGAGGGTTTCAACACCATGTAATACATAACCCATAGACAAAAAAATAGATTCCATGGGATTACTTATAGATGCTTTGGTTGAGAGCACATTACATGGGATTGATTATGGACCTAAGATACATGTGTTGAGGAGCATGGGATGATTGTCTTGGAAAGCAAGATGCCTTGTGATGAAGAGCACTTGATTATTGCAACCCATGCTTAGAGAGTGCACCACGTGAGGATTGGTCTCTTGACGTGTATACCTTGGAGAGAGAACACTTCACTTCGATACCTTATCTTGTGCATTAAATTAAATTGCTTGTGTAGTTAGTTCACTTTACCAATGTTGGCCTCCCTCACCTACTATGCATAAAGGGAAGAGAATGTATTTGTCTACACTATACTCATTATTCCATCTATATAATTGTCATGGAGAGTTCTTAGTGCTTGTGTGATGCAATAGAGGAAGACCTAGAGTTTGTGATGTAAACCCTAGAAAATAAATGAAGATTAATGATAGCACTAGGGATGACACTAGTCTTAGCACTTGTCTTAGTAATTATTTTTCATATGGTAGGATTAAGGGTGTATTGAGGTCTAAAACATTTGTTTTGTAGTGATATATATATTGAATGAATTAAGAAAATATGTAGGGACATGACTATTAGAATAAAAACATTTATGATGTAGGCTTGTGTTGGAGCTTGTTTGAACTTTGAAGGCCTGGTTTGAAAGAAAGGACATGAAACTCTATAGGGCACTTCCTTTTCTAGTCCTATGGGGAGTATGGTTAGCACACAACTTGGTGATTTTTCAAAATAGAATTCTTCCTACATTCTAGACTACAACACAAGTCTGCTCACTATTCTAGCTCTATCAGACCCTTATTAATCCTAAAATAATCAAACAAGTGGGGCAGATGACGATAGACCTATAGATGCAACATGAACTAGTTTTTACAAAAAATAATGAATAAATTTGACTAGCCTATATCTGTGATTACAACTTTTAATATTGATGTTATAGCATGGAGAGAAGAACATAAAGTAATTTGAGGTATAAAGCATAGGGATAAACATAATCCTATGCATTAGATCTACAACGGAGAGCATGAAATGAAAGAAAATAAGATGCAGAAACTATGGAGTGCTTCATTAAGGTTTCTTAGATAAAAGTCATAGGTATCTCAACTACTCACACAACATTGATAAATCTATTAATGAAAGAAACCAAAAACTTTATTACACATATTCTAGAAGAAGAATAACACAAATGAAAAGTTACTAAGAAACGCTTCTTTGGTTGCCCACTTTCAATCTTTAACAAGTAAGATGAAATGGCTTGTTGTTACAACATCCACTGTTATAGTATCCATTATGGCATTTGTTCTTACAACACTTGCCTCTAAATCCGTTGTTTTTTTTTTTTTTTTCTCCGTAAAACTGATCTATTTATATTACAAAAAAGTCAAAAATGTTACAAAAATTACAGCTAGGCCAAAGCCCTGTTTCTTCAACGAAGATCATATACATTACTTCCATGCTGAGAGGAGCGACACATAACAAACTGAGACCGACACGTAACATGCTGTGACCGACACGAAGAGTTCCAGAGATGACACGGTGGATGATGGACAACATGGTGAACATGATGGACGACGCGTGGACTGAAACTATGGCGATATGGACAGAGATTACCGTCCTGAGCTAGATGACAGAAATGCAAAGAACTGAAAATGAAAAGGTCAGAGGAATTCATCCCTTGCTTCCCAGACTTGGCGAGTGCAGCGCTAATCTTCATCCGTGGAATGCGGCTCATCAGAAGCAGGTCCCTTGAGATTTTCCGCAGCTCCCTTGCCCTTGTCTGAGCTTCGTTGCACAGGCTCCCTACCCGGACTCGAGCTTCTGCGAACAGGTTCGCTGGGGCCAGCTTCATCCTTCTGGACCGGGCGCGTGAAATCCACAGTGGGAGTCTCCATTTCGACCCGCGGAACTGTCACCGTGTCCATGCGCCCCCGAACACTGCTGCAATGCTCCACAGTAACAGACACTATGAGAGTATTGTTAGCAAAGGCACAGGGAATTCTGTAGCGAATGGCCGGATGTTCCGCATGGCCACACTCCGGCATACCCCAACAATTGCCTCTGGCATTACGGCCTGGAGACCTGTTTTGCTCAGAGGTGATTTCAAGTGAAGACGGAGGAGAGATTTCAGGCCTCTGGGAGCCTGAGCGCCCTCGAGACATGCCTCTGCGACTGCACATCCTAAGTCGCTCCCTCGGCATATGGCTATGGCCTGCCTCTCCAGCAATACCTCCAGAATCCCAAGCAATTACCCACTCCTCTGGATTGTCAGAATCCCAAGCAATTACCCACTCGAATGGTTTGTGATTCATCTGAGCGGTAAGGATGGCCTCCTTATTAACCGCCTTGCTCCTCGTATGTTGCAGCGCATTGAATGGCGCCTGCAACTCCCTGTACATTCCTCCAACGCTCCTCTGCTCCAGACGAGACAGCCAAACGACATTCCCATCCCCCCGAGACATTGCGAAAATACCAATTGCATCGCCTTCCGGCGAATTTAAGGTTCGAGCAGTTTGGCATGGCGTGGCTTGTCCGGGCTGCCAGAGGCCCATGTGACAAGCCACATGCCTCTTAACTGCCTCAACACGCGGCATAGGCGGTGATGTCACCCGCATCCGGGAAAAAGGTAGTGGGCTTGGCCCGGTTTAGACTAACTACTCGCACGACGAGCTACGACCTTGCTCGGGATTGAACACAAGACCGGTCCGTCATGACGAGGCCGACTTTACCACTACGCCGCCTCCACGACCTTAAATCCGTTGTTACCTATGTTTGTAATTCTCAATTTGTTTTCTTGATCCCCCAAGCATTGATGTAGTGTTGGGTGGCAAAAACACCTCTTTGGATGCCCACTTTCAATCTTTGACAAGCAAGATGAAATGGATTTCTACCCCCTTAATTGTTACAATATCTGCTGTTACAACATCCGCTGTAATGGTCACTGTTTCAGTAGTTTCAATAGTAGCAATTGTTATAGCATCAACTTTTACAGCAGTTTCAACATTTTCAATAGTAATGAGTGTTACAACATCAATTATTACAATATTTTCAACAAATTTAACATTGACATGCTATTATGGATTTGTTGTTACAAAATCCGTTGTTACGACATCTTCTCAATCTGTTGTTACCTATGTTTGTGCTTCTCAATTTGTTTTCTTGGTCCCCCATTTGTATCTTTGTAGACAGTCCTTGGTTAAAGAACTGAGCCAAAGCATCAATGTGAGGAATTGAGAGGAATTTAGCAGGATAAGCATTCCCCCAGAACATTTAATCATCTAATAATAGTAGAGACGTATAGATTAACCTCTATATTCAATACAAATATATCCAAGTTCAACACAAAAGCAACAATCTAAAGATTTATGTGCAATAAATTAAACAAATTGTTCAATTTATAACTTAGAAGTGAACATAACTTTGCAGAAGGACATCAGGGAGATTGATACTCAATCTAGCCCTTCCCAATGTTATATTCTCAAATATATGCTGAAACATACAATGAAATTACAAGAAGAACTCAGAAGTACACAATTGTTGTCATGAACAAAAACTAGAAGCCTTTGATTATATCCAAGTTGAAAGTATTATAACAATATTACAAAAAATTGCTCCAGGTATCAACCCTTTCTTATTAAAAAATAAGGTATATATAGAGTGCTTTATAAAATATCCTATCTCTTAAAAGATTTTTTTTTTTTTTTTCACCAAAACGGGTATGTTTTATTAGTATGAGAAATAGATTGGGCTCACGCCAGCGCAGCCATTTTTACATTGCATCCATTTTTGTTTCTTATGCTGATTCTACAATCAGGACCTCATGGGTTACAGGGATGATAAGAGCTTTCGCCATTTATGAGGAGTTGTCCTTTCCCCAGCTTGCAACCTTTGTTTGGCTTCTAAGAATGTGAAAGAATTTGTAAGAGGCAAAGTCGAGCAGGACGCTCTTTAGTCTGTTTAGAGATTTATTGAGGCCAGCGTTGTTGAACAGGTTGCCTGTATTTAAATTCTTTATTAAGATCTCTGAGTCTCCAAATGCTTGGATTTCTTTGTCGCCTCTGTCTCTAGCTATTTGACAAGCTGTCAGGAGGGCTTGGATCTCTGCCTGATTGTTGGTTTTCTGCCCGATACCCCAGCTAAAGCTGTCCCTTTTAGTGCCATCCGGGGCATAGATGACCCCTCCGGCTCCTGCTGTCCCGGGGTTGCCTTTGGAGGCTCCGTAAAAAAAAATCGTGGTTATTTTTTGTTGCCGCCACCATTCATGAAAGTTAGATTCAGAGTCCCTTCTGCGCCAATCCGGATTCACTGAATGTCGAGCTGCTATCTGTTTCCAAGGTTGAGGGGATAGGGGGCCCAACCACCTCTCTTCTTCAGGGAGGAGCAAGGAGTCTTCTGGAAAGTGTTGCTGTTGGACTGCTTCAAGTAGGAGGGATTTGGCCTTTGCCGCTGCCTTGAGAGGAGTTTGCTGCTTGCCATTGAATGTCAAGTCGTTTCGGGTCAGCCAGATCTGCCAGCAAACAAACTTGGGGATTGCATTCCAGACTTTTCTCCAGATGGACTTGCTTGGAATTTTGCTGGGGTAGCTTTGCTCCCATGAGTCGAAAAGGTCAGCAACAGAGTTATAAGAGGGGGTTGGGGTATGCAGCTCTTGAAGAATGAGACCCCAAACTTCTTTGGCAAATTGGCATTCCATAAAGAGATGTTGGGCTGTTTCTGAGCTCCTTCTGCACAGCTCGCATCTATGCGGCCCTGCTATGCTTTTCTTCATCAAATTGTCTCCAGTTAGCAACTTGTTATGGACCAGCGTCCAGAAGAAAAAGTTAACTTTGGGGAGAGCTAATGGTTCCCATACTTTCTTCCAAAATTCTGGCGGTTTACTGCTGTTTCTATTGGTTTGAAGGGAACTGTAGGCTGCGGCTGTTGTGTAATTACCTGAGCGCCCCCATCCCCAGCTATCTTTTAGCTTTCTGTTCACTGGGGCTGCGTCTTCTAACAGGTCTTCTAAGACACTTTTCTGCTGATTTAAGCGCTCAGGAATCCCAAAGAAATCCCAACTTTTCCAATTATCATGACAGTCCCAATTTGACAATTCGTAGAGACTTTTTACACCTGCGCGTTCTAGCCAGTTTTTTAATTCTGAGATTTCGGCATTTTCCGCAAGGGGCTCACGATTCATGATTCTGTCTTGCCACAGATTCGTGTGTTTACCGCTTCCTGGGATCCTGTACACACTGCGCATGAAGAAAGTCATAGTTTTGCTGCAGAGTTTCCAAACCTGGGAGCATTGATTTGGATGCGCTGTCTGAATGTTTCTGAGATGGATGTTGTGCGCGTATTTAGTTTTCAGAGTGTCGCTGACGGGATGATTGGGCTCTTTGAAGAGTTTCCAAATTATCTTGCCTCCCAATGCCAAGTTTGCTGAAGCTGGGTCGCGAATCTGGAGGCCTCCTTCAGAGAATGGCCGCTTGACCACGTCCCATTTCACTAAATGGAGCTTGTTTTGATTTCCTTTCCCACCCTTCCAGAGGAATTCCCTGATGATTTTGGAGATTTGATCTGTTACGCTTTTGGGAGCGAGGAGGAAGGCTGCTTGATAGATAGGGAGTGCCGATAGGACGGTCTTAATCAGGATGAGTTTGCCTGCTTTTGTGAGCCAGTGTCCTCCCCATCCTGTGATTTTAGTTTTTATTTTGCTGATGATTCCAGTCCACAACGACCTCTTGTTGACACCATTTGTAATGGGGAGGCCAAGGTAATTGAACTTTTCCCATTGAGCGTGGCTTTTGAAGCCTAACATGTTGGAGATGCTTGAGAGTTCCTGCTGCCCAATGTTCCATCCGTAGACCTCACTTTTATTCCTGTTGATAGAAGCACCCGAGACCCTGCAATAGCAATTGAGAACAGAATCAAAGGATTTGGCTATTCTGACTGTGGCTCCTCCCAGGAGGAGGGAGTCATCCGCGAAAAGAGCATGGTTAAGGGCAGGGGAGGATAGAGAGGGTTTGAGGCCAGGGAGGGAGCCTGAGGCCTTTTCTGCAGCAAGCTTTCTACTGAGGGAGTCTGCCAGCAGGATATAAAGAAAGGGAGAGAGCGGGCATCCTTGCCTGAGGCCTCTCTGGGCTTGAAAAAAGGAGGAGGGACGGCCATTAACTAGAGGGGCTATCCAGGGGTTGTGGGTACAGGCAGAGATAAGATTGACAAAGTGCGGGGAGAAGCCGAAGGAGAGGAGGACTTTATAGAGGAAGGGACGGATGACACGGTCAAAGGCATTGGCCATGTCCAGTTTTATCAGCATGCCTTTTTCTTTGCGCTGGTTGCTTGAGTGGATAATCTCCTGCACCTGGATGACATTGTCTAAAATGTGCCTGCCTTCTACAAAGCCACCTTGATTGTTAGATATCAGCTTGTTAAGCAGTGGCTTGATCCTGTTGGCTAGCAGCTTCGCCAGAATTTTGTATGAGACATTACAAAGCGAAATTGGCCTGAATCTGGAGAAAGTTTCTGGGTTGGTTTCTTTAGGGATGAGGGCGAGGTAAGTGGAGTTGGTTCCTCCCCCTACCTTGGCTTTTCCCATGAAACCTTTCACCATTTTTAGCAGATCGATTTTTATAATGTCCCAGCAGCACTTGTAAAAGTGGGTGGTGAATCCGTCTGGCCCCGGGGCCTTGTCCGGATCCATAGACCAGATGACATTGCTGACTTCTTCTTCGGTGATGGGGCTGATAAGGGCGAAGTTGTCTTCAGGGCTGACCAGGTGAGGGATGTTGGAAAGGAGGTCAGCTATTTCCTCCTCATTTGTGTGATTGTCTGCAGCGTAGAGCTGTCTGAAATGGTCAACGGCTGCTTCTTTTATCTGACTGAACCCTTTGCAGATCTGCCCCTCAGTAGTTGTTATTTCAGAGATATGGTTTCTGGAGAGTCTTGCTCGATATTGGCGGTGAAAGAACGTGGTGTTCCGGTCGCCTGCTTTCAGCCACAAACTTCGGGACTTAGTTCGCCAGTATTCTTCCTCCCTCCGGAAAGATCGATATGTTGAGCATTGATTTTTGACTTCTTTGTCAAGGAGCATTGGGGTTATTTCTCCTTCTTCCATTTCTGCTTGCAGGGCCTCCAAGAGCTGTACATTTTCTTTTCTCTCATTGGTTGGATTTGGGACAGGTTTTTTAATCCAATCCTTCAAGGCTTGCTTTGTGGCTTTGAGCTTTTGTTCCCATACATAGCTGGAGGATCCTGTGACAGGTTTTGCCCATGCGGTTTTCACTGTTTCTATAAAGCCTTCCCTTTCTATCCAAAGAGAGCTGAATCGAAAGGGGATTGGGCCGAGGTTTTCTTCTTCTTCCAGGATTAGCTGGATGGGCTTATGATCTGAAGTCAGCTTGGGCAATATTTTGGTGGTGATTATCTTCTTATGCATCATCAGAGTGCCTTGGACTAGAAAACGATCCAGTCGAGCAGCGATATGATCCTCACCAACTCTGTTGTTGGACCAAGTGAAGGACCCTTTGACCGGAGCGAAATCAAGGAGATCCCACTGCTGGGTGAGGTCTTCCACTATGGGGAGCATGGGGTCTCTGTTGTTAGTGCCTCCCTTTTTTTCTTTTGCTGTTAAAACTATATTTAGATCCCCAACAAGAATAATGTTATTGGGAGAGTGCTGCTCAAGGAATTCGGTGAGGGATTTCCAGCAGTCCCTTTTTTCTGAGTACAAAACAGGTACATAGAGGTTGAAAAGAGAGAAGGTTAACTTACTTGTGCAGTGCGTAAGTTCCGTGTAGATCCAATGCTGGGTCTCATGGTATTTGTTCAGCTGGAAGAGGTCTTCTGTCCAGAGAGTTGCCAGCCCTCCAGATGATCCTCTTGCGCTTACTGCTATTCCTGTGCTTTTCTTCCATTTCTTCTTACTGATGTCTAGCAGGGCTTTCCCCTCTATTTTGGTCTCTTGGAGCATTAGAATGTCTGAGGGTTCTATTTTAAGTAGATCCTTGACCGCTTCTGCTTTCGAGGGGTTTCCCAGACCTCTACAGTTCCAAGAGATGAGGCGCATTATTTACCAGGGGTGGGGTGGGATCCCCCCTTTGGGGGCCTGTTCCTGTGGTTTCTCCCGATTGACATTTCTATTGTAGGCTGGCTCCCTTGAGTTTTGAGCCTTTCCGCCTCCTCTTCCCTTGCTTCTCTGCGAGATTTCCTTCCGACTTTTCTTGTAGGTTGCTCGAAGGTTTCCATGTGTTCCATTTCTGCATCTTCTGTGTTGTTGCTGGGAGGGTCGATCTGGTCCACATTTTCTGGGGTTGCTGTGACTGTCTTGTTCTGGATCTTTCCTTTGTCATTTAAGTTCTTTTCTTGAGTGGGGTTGGAGCTGCTTGGAGTCTCTTTCTGGGTGCCTTTCTCGTTTCCTTTCTTCTGATTAGTGGGTTTTTGTACTTGGATCCATTGCTCGCCATTCTGTTTGTCTGATTGCTCTTCAGACTTCTTCTTACAATATTTGGCGAAATGCCCGTATTCATGGCAGTGTCTGCATTTAAATGGCAGTTGTTCATAGTCCAGTTCTTGGATATGCGTCCAGCCTGCGACTGTGAGTTTTATGGCTTCCGGCAAGCCCTCTTCCAGATCGACTTCGACACAGATACGTGCACATGAGTATTGGTCTTTCCTTGCCGCCTGGTCTATGTATTTCCCTAGTCCATTGCCGATGATCTGGAGTGACTTCTGATTCCAACAGTGTAAGGGAAGGTGAGGTAGCCGCACCCACACCGGTACAGCTGAAGGGACATCCTGGGTTGGATCGAAGTCTGGTGACCATTTATTTAAGTATAGACCTTGGGGGCCCATAAAATAAGGTCCGTTTCTGAAGATTAGGCTTCTGTCCTCTGCACTTTCAAAAACAAAGATGAAAAAACCTTTGCCTACGAAGTAGCTTTTTACGCCTTCTTTGATTAACGGCTTCCAGTTCCTTTGTGTCCAGTCCTCCACTGACTTGGGCGATGGCCAGAGGCCCGTGAACTGTCCTATGAGGCCTCTCTCAGCAAGGTTCAAGGCTGCTTTGCAGGTTTCTTCTTCAGGGAGTGCTACCGAGGGGATGGAGTCCAGCTTCTTGACGAACTTCTGCTGGTTGACAGAGGGCGCTCTCTTGCCACTCGCAGCAATCATTGCTTTGAATGCTGTTACTTCCGGGGGAGGGGCCAGAGGAGGTTCCAGAGGATCAGGGCCCCCAGGGGGAGCCATGCCCAGTCGCTACTGCACAGAACGCACAGCAAGGAGGTCAGGCTGGTGCGAGGAGGGATCTCTGGGGGGGGGGGGCAGGGCCAGACGAACCCAGCAGCAGGGGGCTGCCAGGCGGGGCGGCCGCAGGAGGCAGCTCGGGGAGGAGGGCGCGCGGCTAGGTCAAGCAGAGCTGCGCGCAGTTGAAAGGATTATTCTCTTTCTATTATCTCTTAAAAGATTTAAATTCAAAGTAATTTTTTTTTTTTTAAGGAACGGTTATATTTCTATTAAATAATCTAGATTTTGGCCAGAACCATTACATTCAGAAGTAACAATAGTTCCACATCCCTCTAAAAATGCTCTGACCAGAGACAATGAGATTTCAGAGTTTTCTTCTCCAGATTTTCTACATCATTTTCCTTATACATTCGCCAAAAAACCCCATTAATATTTACATATTTTCATAACATAAAAAACTATTTCTATATGCTAACTAGTTAGTTTCTTCTAAGTCATGTTGTATGGTTTCTTCAATATCAACCACTTTTGCTTCCCCCTGTTGGCCCGCATCTTCAAGTTCATGCTCCTTAGCCTCTTGCTGGATCTCCAATTGTACTATGAACTCTAGAGAGGGGGTGCCCTGCTCTTCGCACACTGGTTCATTGTCACCTTCCTCCTCGATGCCAAACACTTCCTTCAGAACTGACACAACCACAATCTCCACCTTCTCTTCCAAATTCTCCACCTTTCGATCGATATTCACTATCTTCAACATGATGACCTTTGTTGTCACCTGAAAATTCTCCACGTCTTTCCTCAAGCCTTCTAACTGACCCAAAACGAGGGTAAAGTGAGATCGAGCTTCAAATATAATTTTCCCTCCAATCCGCAAAATCATTTCCTCCACTTCATGCCTGAACGCACCGAGGGAATTCTCAGAAGAGTCTCTGACGCCATTGCCAGATGGAGAAGCCATTTATTCGACACAGTGAGGATGTGTGGCAATCCACAATGCATATGCCCTCCATAACCATCTTCTTATAGCCAAAATCAGCTCCAGATTGACGACATGAGAGGTCCCTTCATTTCTAATTCTTTTCGATATTGCACTCGCTATAACCAGATTAATTTTTATTGCTGTTGAGATTGCAACAAGATGATGGAGCTTAGTGAAAAGAGTCGCCTGCACTAAGTGGGCCCGCAGGCTATTTTTGGCGCAAGTCTATTTTTTAGACTATGTCTATTTTTAGACATATGGATCATGTCTATGGATTGCAGGTTGCTGTTTATGGATGATTGATCAAGTTGGGAAAAAATAGATGGACTTCTATTTTTGATGAAAGTGTGAGTGATCAAAGTCTATTTTTAGACTGGCTGTCAAAAATAGAAAAGTCAAATATTATTATCTCGCAATAATATTTGGACTATAAACTTAATCTTATTCTCTTGGAGCACTTCAGTTTGAGCTACAGAGGTGGAACATGCAACTGTCAGAAGGAAATACACTTTTCTTATGAGTCAGTTGAGTTGTTGCATGCATGACTTCAGTTAGAACTCAATTAGTTGAGTTTGGTGGAGTTGATTGTGGAGTTGATGGAGTTGTGTTCAGTTTAGCTTTGTTAAACTGGTTGTATTTAGTCTAACTGGCAAATAGATTAGAGATGAGTTGGGTGAATTAGTTATTAATTAATTCACAAGTTATTAACTCATAATACAACTAATGAATACATTAGTTAACTCAGTTGCATGTCAGTGCATGTTCAGTTCAACAGGGACAGGTGGTAGAGAATCAGATTGCTATCAGTTGTGACTATAGTTGTGCACCAGATCTTGCACAATAAAGGGATTGAGTATGCCAATGAGTTTGCTCGCGTATTTGCCCACATTATAGCTTGTGCTCACGTCCAAAAAAGTGTGAGTGACTATTTTGCAGGTGAAAAACGAGTTTGGTGAGCCATTCTCATCAGTTCTTGAGCAGGTATTGAGCAGTGGAGGCAGGCAAGCAGTGGAAGAGATTTGGAGATCAGATCTGAGCTGTATTATGTGTAATAGAGGTGGAGATACTTGTGAGATGTATTATGTTGTGTAATGTTGCATGACTCAATCATTAATATATAGATAGTTGGGGTTTTTAGCAAGATGCTTTCCCCGGGATACATACTGTGTTAATGTGTGAATGCTCTTGATGTTTTATTGTTATTGATGCTGCTATATTGATGATCAATGCAGAGGAGCTTATGTATTATGTATGTTTTCCGCAATAGTACATGATCAGGATAATCTCCATTGAATATGTGTTAAATTATTCAAAATTTCTACATGGTATCGGAGCAAGCTAGATAATTGTAGAAAAAGTTTCTACATGGTATCAGAGCTGTTGATCATCAGATCTACTATTCAGGAAGTGTTTACATTCTATTTCTTCAGGCAGAGTCTGTAATCGGGCCAGGTAGCCTCTGGATTCATCCTTCCTTTGGAAGGTGAGATATCCGTTGAATGCCCATACAGTCAATCTCTGTACGAGAAATATTGTGTTCTCACGAATCTTAGATCCGAGGCGGTTGAGTTGGTTGCTGGTGGAATTCGAATTTGCAGCAGTGTTTTCTTGGTGACAACGCAGCAATGTCTTTCAACGGATTGCGATTGGAGTATGCTCTGGAGGGTAGCTCAAACTATATTGCATGGCAGGACAGGATGGAGGCAGTATTGGATGATAACGGGCTGAAGGAGTTCATAGATACGGATATCCCAAAGCCTACTGATGCTGCTGAGGCGGAAGTTTGGCAAAAGAAGACCGCAAAATGTCGAAGGATTCTGTTGGAGGGCGTGAAGGATCACATTGTGTCCAACCTCCATGGAAAGGCTACTCCATATTTGATGTGGAAATCATTAACAGAATTATTCCAAAGCAAGAGCGATCAGAGGAAGCTGGCGCTCAAAGATAAACTCAGAAACATCAAATGCGAGAAGGGTGACAGTATTTCCAAGTATCTCACGAAGTTCACTCAGTGTCGAGATGAGCTGGGAACTGTGGGGGTTACTGTCGATGATGAGGACTTGGTGAGCTTGGCTCTCCTTGGTCTTCCGAAGAGTTGGCATTCCTATCAGGACTCTGTCAATGGTCAGGAGAAGTTGCCAGGATGGGAAAGACTATGGTCAGATCTTGTGCAGGAGGAGATCAGGCGGAGTACCAGGGACAGATCTTCGTCAAAGGGAGCTGATGAAGAGAATTGTGCTTTGGCTGCCAAAGCAAAGAAAGGGAAGAGCAAGAAAGCTTCTCAGTCTGGTGCGAAAGGAAAGAAGCAGGATATGTCTAAGGTGAAGTGTTTTCACTGTCACCAGCACGGACACTATGCCACAAATTGTCCACAGAAGAAGAAGAAGAAGCAAGCTGCTGGATCTGCAGGGGGAGAGGCCTTAGCTTCTTAGTTTGAGCTTGATTTTTCATTGATCGCATGCTTGGTTTCAAGTGTGATGGGATCAGTGTGGTTCTTGGACAGTGGTGCGTCTTTTCACATGAAGGGAGATAGAGATTTGTTCTCTGATCTGGAGGACAAGGATCTTGGAGTGCACATCGAGATGGGCGATGATGGTAGATACAGTGCGACCGGTATCGGTACCATTTCCTTTGAGAGGGAGTCTGGTAAACCCTTTGTATTGAAGGAAGTCATGCATGTTCCAGGATTGAAGAAGAATCTCATCTCAGTGGCGATGTTAGAAGACAAGGGGTATGATGTTGTTTTCAGCGAGGGAAAGGCCTTCCTGCGCAGCAAGACAACCGGTGAGACCCGGAAGATAGGGGTTCGAGTGAGGAACCTTTATCAGTTGTATGTAGATGGATGCGCAGCAATGGCAGGCAAGGCAGAAGGATTGGTGAGCCGGGATGATGGCGAGTTGTGGCACAGGAGATTGGGTCACCTTCACCATGGAGCCTTGAAGATACTGTAGCAGATCACTACAGGGCTTCCTAAAGGCACACTTGCGCAGTCAGATCAGTGCAAGGGGTGTACTTTGGGGAAGTTTGTGAAAGCCACCTTTCACGAGAAGGATAGTTGCGCCACGACGATCCTTGAGAGAATTCACACAGACGTGTGTGGACCTTTCTCAGTTGCTTCAACAACAAAACACAGGTATTATGTGATTTTTGTTGATGATTTCTCTCGTAAGTGCTGGATCTTCTTCATGCAGAAGAAGAGCGAGACATATTCAAAGTTCTGTGAATTCAAAGCACTGGTCGAGAAGGAGTCGGGGAAGAAGGTGAAGGCTCTTAGGAGCAATAATGGTGGTGAATACATCTCGGACGAGTTCAAGGATTTCTGCAAGGCAGAAGGGATTCGTAGAGAGCTCATAGCTCCCCATAACCCACAGCAGAATGGGGTAGCTGAGCGGAAGAACAGAACGATTGTGGGTGCTGCACGGGCAATGTTGCATGATCAGGGCCTACCCCTTCACTTGTGGGCGGAAGCATGCAATACAACAGTTTATGTGCAGAACCGTTGTCCTCATAGGATACTTGGCATGAGTACACCCGAGGAGGCTTATTCTGGTAAGAAGCCTGATCTTTCTCATTTGAGGATTTTTGGTGCTAACGTTTACATGCATGTGACGAAGGATGCCAGGAAGAAGTTAGAGCCGACCGCAGAGGTTGGGATATTTGTGGGGTACACTGATACGCCCCACAACTATCGTGTGTATTTGCCAGACAGTGGTAAAACTGTTGTGCGACGGGATATAAAATTTCAGGAGGAGAAAGCCATGAAGTGTTCGCTTGAGAGGGAGCTACACTTGCATGCAGATGAGGAGCTATTAGTTCCTAAGGATGAGCTTCAGGATGTGGATCAGCCACAGGACGAGGTTCATGGAGTGGAAGAGACCACTCATGCAGCGCCAACCATCAGAGGGCGAAAGCACTTGACAGAAGCTGAGCGACTGGCTCAAGGTGCAGAGAAAGTTGTAGGACCACCCACAACCCAACGCAGGCAGAGAAAATCACCTGATCGGTACACTGGATACATGGCTCTTATGAGCAAGTGTGTTGTGACTGAGCCATCCTCTTTCGAGGAAGCTGTGGAGGATCCCGCATGGGTAGACGCCATGGTGGAAGAGTATGATTCTATTGTTAGAAACAGTGCATGGGAGATTGTTCCTAGACCAGAAGGGAAATCAGTGGTGGGTTCGAGATGGATCTACAAAGTTAAGCAGGCAGCTGACGGGAGTGTGGAGAAGTACAAGGCAATATTTGTTGCCCGAGGCTTTTCACAGATTGAGGGGATCGATTATGAGGAGACCTTTGCACCTGTCGCAAGGTATTCTTCCATACGGACGATTCTTGCTCTCTCAGCGCAGATGGGATGGCACATTCATCAGATGGATGTGAAGACTGCGTTCCTCAACGGAGTCATTGAGGAGGAGGTGTACATTAAGCAACCTGAAGGCTTTGAAGTCTTCAGCAGTGAGTCGCATGTGTGCAGGCTCAAGAGAGCGCTGTATGGGTTGAAGCAAGCACCACGTGCTTGGTACACACGGATAGACAGCTATTTCACAGGACTTGGATTCTCCAAGAGCGAGGCGGATCCGAACCTATACCAGATTGTGGTGGAGGGTAAGTTGCTTATCATTGTACTGTATGTTGATGATCTGATTCTAACGGGTGATGAGCTGTTGATACTGTCATGCAAGAAGGATCTTGCTACAGAGTTTGAGATGAAGGATTTGAGCCTCCTTCACTATTTCCTGGGATTGGAAATATGGCAGCGCAGTGGTGGACTGTTTGTTTCTCAGGGCAAGTATGCTCGGGAGATACTGGAGAAGTTCAACATGCATGGCTGCAAGCCTGTTGATACTCCTCTTCCTGGAGGTTGGAGGAAGGAGGATGCCACTTCGGGAGAAGAAGTGGATGCCACTGTTTATCGACAGTTGGTGGGGTCGCTGATGTATTTGGTCAATACACGGCCTGATATATGCTATGCAGTTAACCAGCTTTCACAAGTTATGGTTAAGCCTACCAAGCTCTTCTGGAAGGCGGGCAAGCATGTATTGCGCTACTTGAGAGGCACATCGGGATATGGTTTGTGGTACAGACAGGAGGATGAGGTGAAGCTATGTGGCTTCACGGATGCAGATTGGGTAGGGAGCCCAACAGACAGAAAGAGCACATCAGGAGGGGTCTTCAGTATTGGATCGACAACATTTTCTTGGTACAGCAGGAAACAGAGATCCGTGGCACTCAGTTCAGCGGAGGCCGAGTATATGGCAGCAAGTTTGGCTGCATGCGAGGCTATATGGATGAGGAAGATCTTGGTTGGTTTGTTCGGTTCTCATTTGGATCCTACTGTGATTTACTGTGATAACCAGAGTTGCATTAAACTCTCGGCTAATCCTGTATTTCATGATAGATCTAAACATAATGACATCAGGTACCATCATATCAGAGATTGTGTGCAGCGGAGGATCATGTTGCTTTCATACATTCCAACGGAGGATCAGGATGCTGATATTTTGACGAAGGCTCTCACCAGGAGCAAATTCGAGTACCACCGAGGCAGGATAGGGGTTGCTGATAATCCATATCTTGTCGAGAGGGAGTGTTGAGATTGCAACAAGATGATGGAGCTTAGTGAAAAGAGTCGCCTTCACTAAGTGGGCCCGCAGGCTATTTTTGGCGCAAGTCTATTTTTTAGACTATTTCTATTTTTAGACATATGGATCATGTCTATGGATTGCAGGTTGTTGTTTATGGATGATTGATCAAGTTGGGAAAAAATAGATGGACTTCTATTTTTGATGAAAGTGTGAGTGATCACAGTGTGAGTGATCAAAGTCTATTTTTAGACTGGCTGTCAAAAATAGAAAAGTCAAATATTATTATCTCACAATAATATTTGGACTATAAACTTAATCTTATTCTCTTGGAGCACTTCAGTTTGAGCTACAGAGGTGGCACATGCAGCTGTCAGAAGGAAATATGCTTTTCTTATGAGTCAGTTGAGTTGTTGCATGCATGACTTCAGTTAGAACTCAATCAGTTGAGTTTGGTGGAGTTGATTGTGGAGTTGATGGAGTTGTGTTCAGTTTAGCTTTGTTAAACTGGTTGTATTTAGTCTAACTGGCAAATAGACTAGAGATGAGTTGGGTGAATTAGTTATTAATTAATTCACAAGTTATTAACTCATAATACAACTAATGAATACATCAGTTAACTCAGTTGCATTTCAGTGCATGTTCAGTTCAACAGGGACAGGTGGTAGAGAATCAGATTGCTATCAGTTGTGACTATAGTTGTGCACCAGATCTTGCACAATAAAGGGATTGAGTATGCCAATGAGTTTGCTCGCGTATTTGCCCACATTATAGCTTGTGCTCACGTCCAACAAAGTGTGAGTGACTATTTTGCAGGTGAAAAACGAGTTTGGTGAGCCATTCTCATCAGTTCTTGAGCAGGTATTGAGCAGTGGAGGCAGGCAAGCAGTGGAAGAGATTTGGAGATCAGATCTGAGTTGTATTGTGTGTAACAAAGGTGGAGATACTTGTGAGAAGTATTATGCTGTGTAATGTTACATGACTCAATAATTAATATACAGATATTTGGGGTTTTTAGCAAGATGCTTTCCCCGGGATACATACTGTGTTAATGTGTGAATGCTCTTGATGTTTTATTGTTATTGATGCTGCTATATTGATGATCAATGCAGAGGAGCTTATGTATTGTGTATGTTTTCCGCAATAGTACATGATCAGGATAATCTCCATTGAATATGTGTTAAATTATTCAAAATTTCTACAATTGCTTCTTACTCTGAGATAAATTCCTGGATGATTGACCTGAGGTGATCCTCCTCAAGCTCAGAGAAAAAAATTCCTTCACTGCATCTCTGCCTTAAATCTTGGCTTACGAACTCCCAACTGTCCTTAATCTTGTCTTGATTCCTCTTAATTATCCATCATGAGATTGACAGATCCATCTTATCGCTAGGACTCCTGCTGCAAAACATATACGCCAAGGAGTAAATTAGGTAATTAATCATCCTGCCAAATAGTTCACCCTTCTCCATATTCTTCTAGCCTTTTCCATTTATAAATGTTCATGGGATGTGACATTTGGAAGATGTGTTCCCGTCCTCCCTAAGTTCACCTTGCTCTAGGATGATGACCTGATTAGCTTGTTCATTTGCCGACATATTATTTTCCCTTTTAATATGATAAAATTCTATGTTTTCAAACTTGTCCAACAATAAATATATTCTTTGCATAGTTGGGTTTGGGTCAGGGTCCTTGTTTTGAGACCATTTAATACATTTTTGTATGGTAATAAGGGAATCTCCAAAGACTGATAATTGCATTATTCCTTCAACTATTTCCAACCTCATCCCATCAACTAACATTTGAAGTAGATTCTGACTGCTAATCTCTCCCTTGATTCCAACAAACTTTGTCCTATCCCCTGCCTATCTCTTCAACAATCTTTCATATCAGTCTTTTGTTACCATCTGGTTATATGAGTTCTTAAATGTTGGAAGACCTATCTCTTGCATAATAGATTTTTTGTTGTAGAATTTATTGATTTACACTAGAATATTTTCACACTTTTCCTTTGTCTTTAGCATCAGAGTTTTCTTTAGAATTAAATGGCAAACGGTCAATAAAATGGTGGCAGGTGATATTTGTTACTGAAAACTGGGAATAGTCTTTTTTTTGGGGGGGGGGGGGGGGGAAAGAGGGAAAGAGGGTAGGTGGCAAGTAGTAATGAGTGGGTGGGAGGGTGGGGGGTTGTGAAATTCATATGTTGTTGCCACGTTGCAAAAGTTGTTTTGGAAAAATAACTCCCGCATCCCCCCCTTTGTTAAATGTCGAACAATCGGGGGGTGGGTGGCTGTGCAATACAACAAGAGTCGTCGATCACTAAAGCGTCAATCGTCGCTAATAGAAAGTGCACAATAGTTAGTGTGCAATGATTTAAAATTTTATTTATTAAAATAAAATAAAATAATATATTGCAACATTATATATTTGCACGCAAACTATTTTTTTTTTGACAAGATCGGCTGCTATATATTGATTGAAAAAAGGAATAAGGCATGAAGCCATACATAGGTTGCTTCGAAAGCATTACAAATCCAAGGAGAAAGCATGAGGTTCCTGTCCTTGAATTGATTTCTATAACTTCTAGCTAAAAAACATCTATTGCTACTATAAATCCGGACATACTGGTGGCACCAAAACTTGCATTTACAACACATAGTTAATCAATGTCAATACGACTGATCTGTCTCGCTGTGGAATCCTCTGGGTTCTGGTCTGCTTCCATTGGCTTTGCACTTGAGGATGTTGATTTATCTTTCTGCTTTTCTTCCATGATTTCCCTTAGGATTGCCAGCGATTCCTCAGCGTGAATGCATCTATTGCTGAGTCCGTTGAACTGCTCATGAAGTGAGTGAACTCGGTGGCGAAACAGGTTCATTTCTGTGCGGTATTTGCTGTGTAAAATTCTGAACTGCTCATCAAATTTGGCTTCCAGGCTCCGGTTCTGTTCAGCGTGCCTGGCTTCCATGTGCCTAACTTGATCTTCCAATATCCTTTGTTGAGCTCTGACCTCTTCGAATTCGGCCTGAAGGTCACGACAATGAAAGCATTGCTCATTACGATCCATCACTTCCTGGGCTTGGGTTCTCTGTGGGCCGATTTCACTGTGGTGAGCAGCAAGCTCCTCTTTGCTGCGGGAGAAGAATAAGAAGGGTCGGATGATGATGCGCAGGGTTGAAGGAAGAGTGCTGAGGGTTAGGGAGAGTAAACAAAAGGGGTTCGTGCTAACAGCTCTCGCGTTCTGGGTGAGAGAAGGGCAGTAAAAGAGAGACTGAATGATGGTGCACAAACTTGAAGGGGATTTGCTGGAGATTATAGAGAATGACCCAGAGAAGGGCGTGCTAAAGGGGCAAGATGGAAGGATGAGGGAAGGCCAGCAGAGATGCAGTGAATATAACAGAGATTGTTGAAAAAATGGCACTGTAGTTCTCACCTTCCCACTGAGACTATTCCTGAAAAACACCACGATAATGGTTAGAGAAGAGATAATCAAAGCAAGGAGTGGCAATACCAGAGGTTGAGTTCGTCTTCGACTCTGGACAGATGCGCCTTCTTCGTTCCAACGGAGCTGCTCTTGCTCATAGTAATGTATGACAAGTCTTTGCTTTCCTCTGCCTGTATTTATGGAACGGAACCAACCATGGCCTAAATGCATAGCAGAAATCGGATCCTCAGTATTATTAAGTTTTTTTCCTAAATCTTTAAGACGATTCGCTGAAGCAGTGCAATCGCTCTTCCGTCCTTCGCTGAGGTGATTGATTTTTCTCGAGATGTCAGCTATTCTTTGTATCAAGGCCTGAATGAGACTGTTTATGTGCTTCATACTCTCTGTCAGGTGTCCTGGGACTGTTGTAGCCATGCCCGTCACACGCTTGCTAGATCTGCGTGCCTGGGCAATGTCAGGGGAGGCCTGCTTCATGGCAGAGGCTTGAAAAAATCTCTGTGACTGTGCCTCAATGCACCTTCCGGATGTCCAACTGCATTATTCGCATGTTTATCCGCCTCCCCATTGAGCGTGCGGAGGATGTGGCAGAATCTAATTTTTTCAAAGTATTTGGTGAGGAGATTGATGCGTTGGATATGTTGCTGTAGATTACAGTTTGGGGATCTCCGGTGATGGTTCATGAGGCCAATGACTATGGAGGAGTCTCCTAAGACAAGAGCTTTTCTAATCCCCATGTTTTTTAATTGCAACAACCCTTGATACAGTGCGAGAGCCTCTGCATTATTATTTGTTTTTTCCCCCAAACTCCATTCGTAGTTGCAGATTTCTTCTCCTAATTCATCAAGAATAACACCTCCTGCGCCTGCTGGTCCTGGGTTGGACTTTGAGGCGCCATCAAAGTATAAAATTGGGCAATTGTTACTCAGGATCCACCTCTTGAAATCCTGGGTTGGAAGTCTAATTTCCCAATCCCTGGTCTGATGTTGATGTTGTCTGTCAGTTCTCTGAATACTCTGTTGATGACCTGAACAAACTAGAATATGCTTGATCATGAGCCTCTCCTCAACTGAATAGTCTGCTGCTTTAATTGTTCCTGAGTATTTGGCTGCCATTGTCTCCTGCGCCAAGAGGTGAGCATTGCTGCATGTCTTCCATACATTGCCCTCTTTGTTTTGAAATATTCTCTTGTTTCTTGTGAGCCAGATTTTCCAAAGAAGGTTGTGAGGAATGATATCCCAAGTTCTTTTGACTATCTTGCTCCTTTTATCTTTCCAAGGGAAATTCCTTCTCCAGTCTTGGATTGTCTCTGCAATGTCTTGCTGAGGCTGCCATGTTATATTGCCCAAGTTAGACATGATGGTCCAGCATTTCTTCGCAAAGATGCAATCAAGGAATAGATGGTGAATGGTTTCCTCCTCAGAGCAACAATTAGGGCAGATTGAAGGTCCATGTATCCCTCTCTTTCTTAGGTTTTCCGAAGTGAGGATTCTGCCCTTTAACAGCAACCAGATGAAAAATTTGACCTTGGGGATGGCCTCAGATTTCCATATTATTCTCCATTGATTCCAGACAGGGGTCTGATAAGTGTTGTTGCAAATGAATTGATAACCAGATTTGATGGTATAACTTGAGCCCGTGGGGTCCCATCTAAACCCATTTGCTGCTCCTTTTTTTATGGGGGCTCTGTTCTGAAGATTTTTAAGGAGGGCTTGATAGCTTGATTCCAAGTGTGGGGGAATAACTGGAAAGTCCCAGCTAGTCCAAGCTCCAGTATCAGCTTCCCATTTTGAAATTTGGTCCAGCCTCTGAATGCCTTTGCTGTTAAGATAGAGGATGAAGGGAATGGCTTCTTCAACAGTATTTAGAGGTTGGAAACCCATAATTTTATCAGTGGCATAATTTATACTGCTCCCTTCCCCCGGAATCTTTGAGGTGCTTTGAATGAGAGTGGGGATTGCTTTCTTACAAAGGTGCCAGATTTTGGTTGAATCTCTGTTGGGAATATCAGTTTCAAGGAGTCTTTGTCTATTGTCAGAGAGATATTTGCATTCAATGACCTGTTTCCACCAGGCTTTTGGTTCATTAATTAGCCTCCAAGCCATTTTAATCCCAAATGCGAGATTTAAAATTTTAGGGGCTCTGATTCCCAACCCACCTCTATCTGGAGATTGAATTACACTTTTCCAATTGACCAAATTGAATCTATTTTTTTCTTTTTTCCCTCCTTGCCATAAAAAATTGCGGAGGGCGGCTTCCAGCTTATAGTGAAAAGAAGCAGGAGCTTGATAAAGAGTGAATCGGTATAAAGGTAAGGAGGAGATACCTGATTTGAGCAGAATTAATCTGCCAGCTGGGTTAAGCCATTGAGTTCCCCATTGCTGAACCTTCCTTTTGATTTTGTCGATTATTTCATTCCAGGTGGTGGCTTTTAGAGAGCCCATGGTGACCGGCATCCCAAGGTAGGTAAAGTGGTCCCAGGTTGCTTTGAAGGTAACTCCAAAGATGTTAGCAATACTGTGGGCTGTTTGGTTGGAGATGTTCCATCCATAGATGCAACTTTTTTGGAAGTTAACTTCTCCTCCTGAGCATGCCATAAATTGATCGACGAGGCTTTTGAAGCACCTTGCTATTGTTGTGGATGCCCCACCAATAAGCAGAGTGTCGTCAGCAAATTGTGAGTGATTGATATTCTTCACTCCGTTTCCAAACTTGATACCAGAGATGAGGCCAACTCTTCTGTTGTGTTCAAGGATGCTGCTAAAGGATTCAGC
Source organism: Pinus tabuliformis (assembly GCA_031772625.1). Classification (NCBI taxonomy): domain Eukaryota; kingdom Viridiplantae; phylum Streptophyta; class Pinopsida; order Pinales; family Pinaceae; genus Pinus; species Pinus tabuliformis. Next base: position 1,493,438,911 of record CM062817.1, on the reverse strand, counting down.
CATCAGGATGAAAAGATAGGGGGAAAGAGGACAACCTTGCCTTAGCCCTCTTGAGGATTGAAAAGCATCACAAGGGCGGCTGTTTATGAGAGGCGAGATCCAGGGGCCAGAGATGCAAGCAGCAATGGTGCTAATGAAGTCAAAATTAAATCCCATTTTCCTCAAGACAGCGAACAAGAAGGAGTGTCTTACTCGATCGAATGCGTTGGCTAAATCTAGCTTAAGAACGAAGCCTTTCTCTTGCCTAGATGTGCTGGAGTGGATAGCTTCTTGAACCAGAGTGATGGAGTCATGAATTTGCCTGTTGGACATGAAGCCTCCCTGATTTTCAGATATAAGGGAAGGGAGAAGAGGCTGGAGCCTGGCTGCTATAATTTTTGCAAAGATCTTGTAAGAAGTGTTACACAAAGAAATAGGTCTAAATCTGGAGAAAGAAGTGGGGCGGTTTTCCTTAGGAATGAGGGCGAGAAAAGTTGAATTTGTGAAGCCCCCCATTTTCTTTTTCCTTTGGATTCCTTTCATCATTTTAACGAGATCTTTTTTTATCAAGTGCCAATGGTCCCTGTAAAAATTTATTGGGAAACCGTCTGGACCTAGAGACTTGTTTGGTTGTAATGTCCAGATGGCTTTTCTGATCTCTTCCTCTGTTATTTCACTGTTTAACCTGTCATTCTCCTCAACAGAGATTTTTCCGGGAAGATACTTAAGAAAGGCCGAGTAGTCAGTGTCTCCTTGATTTTCAGTGAGGAGACAATTGTAATGGAGGAAGGCTGCTCTTTTTATAGATTCTTGGTCGTTATGCTCGCTGCCTTGACTATCAGTAATAGTGGTAACATTGTTTCTTGTTTTTTTTGCTGTGGCCTGTTTATGGAAGTATGCCGTATTTTTATCACCTTCCTTTAACCATAATTCTCTTGACTTGATCCTCCATTTGATCTCTTCCGCTCTCTTTATTTGAATTAGCTGTCCCTGAACCTCCCATTCCTTACTTTTCAGCTGATTAGTGAATCCATGGTCCTCTATTTGTTTGTGGATCTCTTCCAATTCCTGCTGTATTTTTTTCCTTATTTTTTCTGGCTCTTGGTAGCTGGCTTTTGCCCAATCCTTGAGTGCCTTCCTTATGTTTCGAAGTTTTGTTTCCCAAATATGATTTGGGGAACCTTCGACGTGTTGCTTCCAAGTTTCTTCTATGATAGCCTCGGCCTCAGCACTGTCTCTCCACAAGGGATTGTACCTGAACGGAATTGGTCCCAAAGGAGCGTGGGAGTCCAGCGTTAAGAGAATGGGGAAGTGATCTGAGGCTGTGGTACTGAGAATTTTGGTGTGGCCTGCGGCAAAGGAGGAGAGAAGGGAAACATTGACCAGTATTCTGTCCAACCTTTCCATAATGTTGCCTGGCCCCAGTCTTCTGTTATTCCAAGTATATTTCCTATTTTTTGGTATGATATCCATCAATTCATGCTCAGCCATTATCGTTTCCAGCTGTCTTCTGGAGGGATCGGGGGTGAAGGTGCCCCCCCTTTTCTCATTCGCATGAAGAATTAAATTGAAGTCTCCAGCAAGAATAACATTTGGGTTCTGCTCCTTGTCTATCTCTTCCTTCAATTCCTTCCAACATTGTTCCTTTTCCCGGTAATGGTTGGGGATATAGACATTATAAATGATTAAGTCACAGCTCTCTTCCTTGTTGATAAGGTTGGTCCTAATCCAGTTTTGATTGAGGACAGAGGATTTGCAGTCCCAGTACTGCTTATTCCACATGGTTGTGATTCCTCCAGAGGCTCCTCTGGAGTTGCTACTGGCCCCTGAGAAGGTTTTTTGGGCTTCTATAATTATTTGCATTTCGCTCTGACTTTGCTTGGTTTCCTGTATCAGAGCAATTTCAGGTCTTTCTGTTTGAAGAAGATCTCGTAGGGCAGCTGATTTGGAGGGGTGCCCCATACCCCTGCTGTTCCAAGATAAAAGCTTCATCATGAGGCGTTCGAGCGAGGAGGTGCTCGCCTCTCATGTTCTTTACCTGCCGTTTCTTTCTCTTGTGAACCTGTAATGAAAGATTCCATAGGAGTTTGGATCCCTAGGGCTATGTCCTTTTGCGTGCTTTCTTCCCGATGCTGCTTGGCTGACTTTCTGCCTGGTCCAGGTTTCTTGTGGATATCACCGGAGGAGCCAAAGTCTTTGGAGGAGCTTCTGGTGGTTCTGAGGGGGGGAGGATTAATGACGGGCTGGGAGGGGGTCGAAGAAATCAAGGGGGGCTCAATCAGATTCAAAGATGGCTGATCAGTCTGAGGATCAGCAGAGGGTTCCTTTGATTTGTTTCTTGTTAAGATCCTTTCCACTGATTGAGGAGGGAAAGCCTGGAGGGGGGAGGAGGGGGAGATTCTGGGGCCTTTGGGGGAAAGAGGGGGGGATGGGAGATCCTCTGAGGCAAGGGATCCAAAGGGGTTGGAGGATGAGGGGATAGATTGACCCATGCTTGCTGGAATGGAGGAGTGGGGCACCTCTGGCTCAGGGGGGGGGTTTGACTTCTTCTTCTTCTTTACTATTTCCCATGCTTCCTGAGGGGATTCAGAGATGTTATTAACTTCTGGTCTAGATTTAGAGCACCTATTTGCAAAATGACCATACTCATGACATACCTTACACTTGAAAGGGAGTTGCTCATAGTCCACCTGTTGAATATGCGTCCACTGATCCACTCTGAGCTTGACTGCCTCTGGTAGACCTTTGCCCAAATCTACTTCCACACAGATCCTCGCACATGCATGCATATTTTCTTTTGGCTCTGATCTATCCACGTATTTACCTATTGCGTTTCCAATTGCTCGAACAGATTCATCGGCCCAGCAGTGGAGCGGAAGATGCGGAAGGCGAACCCATACAGGGACTGCATTGGGAACATCCATTTCGGGGTCGAAGTCCGGGGTCCAGCGATTGAGATAAAGGCCTCTAGTGTCCATGAAGTATGGTCCATTCCTGAAAATTAGATTGCGATCCTCCACTGTTTCGAAGAGGAAGGTGAAGAAGCCTCTTCCACAAAACCTTATCGCAATTTTCCCCTAGACCATGGCGTTCCAGTTTCGTTCCACCCAACGTTGAACAGTTCGAGGGGAGGGCCATAACCCCGTGAACTGTCCAACCAGGCCGCATTCAGCCAAGGCTACAGCGGATCTCCTTGGAAGAGTTGGGGGAAGAGGGATTTCCGGGATTTCGTCAAGCTTCTTGATAAATTTTGATGCAGAAGGTCGGATCCTTTCAGAGTTATTCTCTGGGATGAGAGTAGCAAAGGCTTTCTCTAGATCATTCTGTTCAGAGGCGGGAGAGTCCATCGAGCCTGGGGCGCTCATCGAACAGCAAGGGAGGGGAGGGAGGGGCAGGAGGCCCGGGAGAGAGAGAGATGCAGCAGAGGGCTGCCCTCAGGGGCAGCGCGATCACTCAGAGGCGGGGCAGAAGGCCCGGGAAGCAGAGAAGAGAGGCACCAGCGGAGGAAGCCCGCAGCGGGGGCTGCAGCCCGGCAGTAGAGCTGCCAAGCTCGGACGAAAGCGATCAGGGCGTCCAGGGGTGGGAGAGCTCCATTCTCCAGCGCGCGATCCGAAAACTAAATACAATTTTTAAAACTTATTTGCACGCAAACTATTACAAAGTGCAATAAAAACAATTTTTTTTGAAATTTTAATCAAAATTTTGAAATTTTGTTTTCTTTATCCCCTAAGTGTTGTAGTGTTTGGTGGCAGAAACACCTCTTTGGTTGCCCACTTTCAAGCTCTAACAAGCAAGATGAAATGGCTTGTTGTTACAACATCTGCTTCTCAATCCATTGTTACCTATGTTTGTGCTTCTCAATTTGTTTTCTTGATCCCCCAAGTGCTGGTGTAGTGTTGGGTGGCAGAAACACCTCTTTGGCTACCCACTTTCAAGCTTTGACAAGCAAGATGAAAATTTATTGAGATGAAGTATTTTGTGTCTATGATTAGTGAATGAATGAATGTTATATGTTAATGAATAATTTCTATATGTTTCTTTATGTACACGACCTTGTTTCATATTATGTAAACATATATTTTATGATAAAATTTATTAAGATGGAATATTATGTGGATCTACGAATGAATGTTTGCTATTTATTTATTTATGTATTTTAATGTCTTGCTTTAAACCGTTTCCTATATAGTAGATAGTTTGGGTACTAGGGAATTGAGAGTGATGTGAGGGTGGGAGGGGCCATGAAATCTTCCACCTTCACGTGGTTGGCCCTGTTCAATAGAGAATAAATTAGGATTTGGATAATATTGGAGCAAAAAACCCTTGATCCAACAGAGAAACAACAAAGTCAATGTTGACTTCACTGCTACTTCGTCGAGTGGAGGGAGGTTTGCTCCAAGATTAAACTACAATAATTTATTCTTGAAACCGAGAGGAGCTCATTTAGGTATTCATGCACTCAAGTTCTTTTAATTATTATTTATTCGTGCAATTAAATTTAATATTTGGTCAAATTTAATCTAAGTTTGCCTCATTGGTCTCATGAATATGTGTAGGACAACTAGTATCAATTTGGATGTTGAAGTGGAACAACTATTGAAAGCAAATAGCTCAAAATGGTAACATTACATTTAGCATTCAAGGTAAGTTACTTTCAAGTTGATGCATTCATACGAGTGGTATATCTTTGAATTGACTTGACATTTCTTCTATATTTTAAAGGGAGTTATTGTACAACTTGGTAATTCCAACTTACAAAGTTCTTCAGATTGGCAAGAACATACTGCCACGGATGGAAGAAGGTATGAGCAACGGTAATTCAAAGGTGTATTATTTGTTTTTAATTGTCACTATCTAGTCAGAAGATGGAATGAGGTTGATATCATGAGTAACAAGATGAGGGATACATGTAGTTGTGATATTGTGTTGTTTCCCATTGCTTACATGTTCAATTTCTATTTAGTTTATACCTTCAACAAAAATACTACAAGTATTAAAATCATTTACAATTTTATATTACGCAACAAATAACTTTTGTATCTAATACATTGGAAGCTTTGTGAACTTGCTTGCTCTAGGAAGAAATTTAATTTGTACATTCCAGTACCTATTAATTCTAGGTTTTACAATACCTGAATTGAAATGGCACTTTGAGTGAATTATAATCTTCTAACCTTGTGTAGATATTAATTTAACAAGAATACAAGGGAGTCAAGTTGGGATAAGCATTTAGAATTGATGACACAAATTGAGGTGAGATAATACTAGATTTATGTCATTGTATGCTTGGGTTAGTTATCTTAATATATGATAACTAAGGTAAAAAGATGTTGCATTTGTGAGATCTAGTGCATTTATTTACTGTGATTTATTGTTTACAAAAAAAAACCATTCCTGGTTTCACTGACCTTGGTTGGCATTATAAAGAGCCTCTTATACCCCTCACCCCTTTCGACACCTTCGCCTTTCTACATCCATAGGACAAGAACTATTCATGGCTTAGACCCACTCTGTTGTCGTACTATATCTCACCTTTGGACAATTGTAGTTACCTTCACTTGAAGAAATAAAGGAAATAAGGTTACTTTAGACCAAACATAGATAGAATTATTGTTATCTAGCATAAGTAAGATCTCTTTAAACGGGAAAGCAATAATCGATGTGTTAGGTCCCTATACTACTAGTGTAACCCCTTATTGTTATTAGTGAAACCCCCTTATTATATTGTTGTGCCCTTACATTATTATTGTTATGTCGACTCTGATTACATTATGACCCCTTAGACTTCTATATATAGAAAGTAGGTCTTGTCATTTGTATCATCCAAGAATTGTTCATTTGTGTAATGTAAAGGAGGTTTCCCCCTCGAAGAGGCTTATTTCTAAGGTTTTGATCTATCTTTTCTATCTTTTTGTGAGCTGGTTTCATAACATTTGGTATCAGAGGTTTGGATTCTAGGGTTTCGCTGCTCCAAACAGGCCTTCGTGGCATGTTCGCTATAATTTTTTTTTCTACGATGTTTCAGAAGATAAAAAAATAACCCATTTGATAAAAACTCGTTCTGAACCTCGGGTCATAATTTCAGACCTTGTCTCGCTATATTTTGGAAGATATGATTAGAGGAAGTTAGAATTTTTGCAAGCTCCAGAATTCCATCTCAAACAAGTCATCGTGGAATTTTCACTACAATTTGTTTTCTACGAAGTTTTAGATTCTGAAATTAAAACCTATTTTATCTACAATCTTGGTGAAGCTCAAGCGCGAACTTCATTTTTTTCTTCACTATATTTTCAGAGATAAGGTCCAAGACATTTAGGGTTTCTGCAGGCCCACGAATTACATCCCAAATAGGTGACCTTGGGAAAATCATCATAACTCTCTCTTGGAGCATCTGATTCAAATTTCGTAAAAAGTGACAGAAAGAAGACAAACTGTAGTTTGTTGGATATCAGTTTCAAAACCTAAGGTCGAAATAGTGACACATGGAACATCGTACAAGTTCGCTCTACTGAACCAGTCTATAATTAGGTCATCATGGGAGATTGGGCATAAATCTTTCTTCGGGAATCCAATTGCGATTAGACTTGCGGGGTTAGAAAGAGGACGCATAGGGATATCACAGGCCGATATTTCAGAACTTAAACATCCGAAATTATAGAGTAACAGTCATTTCAAGATCAATCTCCTAAAATCAAGAAAAAAGTGATATGAAGAAGTTTGATGGCAAGGATCCAGTAAATTTGATACTACAGATGGAGTAATATTTTGATCTACATGAGGTGCAACTGTTACAAAAGGTATGTATTGCATCTTTATATTTAGAACCAAATCAATTTTTATGGTATAAATGGCTTTGTTCTTGTAAACCACTTGTCACGTGGTCAATTTTCACGGAGGAAATTATAGCACATTATGAGGATACAAAGAGCAACACCTTCTTTAGATAATTGATAAATCTCAAACAAAAGGGTTCAATGGCAGAGCACATTGAGGAATTTCAAAAATTGAATATAAGGGTAAATGATATTCTAGAGAAGTAGAGGATTGATGTCTTCATAGGGACTTTAAAAGATAACATCCAACTCGAGGTTTGCCTTTGGGAACCTAATTCATTGGAGAAGGCATATATGTTGGCAAGAAAAGTGGAAAGAAAAATTATGGCAAGAAGGAAGTCTACCCCTCACAATTATAAAGATGGAAGTTTTGTTTCTCCTATCCTTCCACAACCTACAAGGTTGACACCACAACAATTGGAAGAAAAAGAGCAAAAGGGCTTTGTTAAAATTGTGATAACAAATACATTAAAGGTCATAAGTGTGCTGAGAAGAAATTATTTTACATAGATTGTGAAGAGGAGGAAGAAAAGGATCAAGAAACATCAAAAGAAGAGGATATACACTGGTAACTAACCGTAGAGAAAGAACAAATGAATCCTACCATATCTTGTACTACATAGGCAGGAATTACCACTCCTCAAACTCTCAAGATAGAAGGACATATCAAGAAGAAGAAGGTTCAAGCAGTGAAATATTAGGAAGAAAAGGATCAAGAAATGTCAAAAGAAAAGGATACTCACCAGGAACCAACCCTAGAGAAAGAAGAAATGAATCCGACCATATCTTGTAATGCATTAGTCGGAATTACGACTCCTTAAGCTATAAAGATAGAAGGACATGTCAAGAAGAAAAATGTAATAGTGTTGATTGATATGGGTAGTACCCATAATTTTATTCATTGTAAAATAGCCAAGGAATTGAATTGCTTCTTATATCCAGCACCAGAGTGTCAAGCGATACTTGCAAGTGGAGGAACCATAAATTGCTCTGGAAAGTGCTATAATATCAAGCTATCCATGGGAGAATATGTTTTGAATAGTCCAATGCTTTCCATTCCAATGGGTGGTGCTGATGTTGTACTAGGAGTCCAATGGCTACATTCTTTTGGGAAACCGAGAAAGATAATCAGCTCTAACAACATGAAAAAGCTTCTAATGGAATAACAACGTGGCCTAATTTCACAATTATTTTCTCTAGAGGTTCCCACATCGAAATCATCTATTTCTCCATACCTCCAAAATGTCTCGGACAATCATTCCAAGGTATTTGAGACTCCCAAAGGCCTCCTACCTATTTTTGATCATGATCACGCTATTCATTTTCTAGGAAGTGTTCCTACAAACATCAGGCCTTAAAGATATCCCTTTGCACAAAAGAGTGAAATTGAACACATGGTTGCAAAAATGTTAGAGGCTGGTATAATTCAACCTAGTCAAAGTTCTTTCTCTGCTCCAGTAGTATTGGTGCACAAGAAGGATGGATCATGGCGCATGTGTCTGGATTATAGAGAGCTCAACAAGCTCACTATTAAAGATAAATTTCCCATTCCTCTCATTGATGAATTATTGGATGAATTGCATGGAGAAATTTACTTCATCTAGTTGGAACTTCATGCAAGATATCATCAAATCAGAATGAAGACTGAAGACATTCTGAAAACAACATTTAGAACTCATGAGAGTCATTATGAATTTTTGGTCATGCCTTTTGGCCTTACCAATGCACCTTCTACATTCCAAGGTTTGATGAATTCCCTTTTCAAAACCTTCATTAGAAAATTAGTGTTAGTATTTTTTGATGATATACTAATCTACAACAAGTCTTGGAAGGATCATGTTCAACATGTTGATAGAGTGCTCAGACTATTGAACGAGAAACAATTATATGCAAAAACCTCCAAATGTTTCTTTGGAGTACAAGAGGTGGAATACTTGGGTCATATTGTATCTCATGAAGGTGTTAAGGTAGACCCTCAACAACAACAAGTTCTCCAACTCTTAAAGGATAACCTCACTTTGGCACATAATCGAATGAAACAACAGGCATATCAACATCGCAGCGAAATAAGTTTTGATATAGACGACTGGGTATTTTTACAAATACAACCATACAAACAAATGTTCCTCAAGCAAAATAAGAAGGATAATAAATTATCACCGAAGTACTATGGTCCTTACAAGGCACTGCAAAAGATTGGTACTATGGCATACAAATTAGAACTTCCTGCATCTTCCCGAGTGCCCCCAGTTTTCCATGTTTCATGCTTAAAGAAGTTTATAAGTGACAAGCTCCTAGTTCAAAAAATATTGTCGGAACTTGACGAGGAAGGAAAAATCATATTGGAACCTGAAGCAGTCACGGAAACAAGAAACCGACAGCTATGGAATCGATCAATTTAAAAGTATCTAATCAAGTGGAAGAACTTACCCACTGAAGATTCCACATGGGAGGACAAGAATGTTATACAAAAGCATCCAGAACCACTGAAGCGTTGAGGACAACACTTTTTGAAGGAGAGGGGCATGTTAGGTCCCTATACTACTAGTGTAACCCCTTATTATTATTAGTGAAACCTCCTTATTATATTGTTGTGCCGATGTAGTCCCCATATTGTTATTATTGTGCCCCATAGAAGCCCACTATTGTTATTGTTGTGCCCTTACATTATTATTGTTATTTTGACTCTGATTACATTATGACCCCTTAGACTCCTATATATAGAAAGGAGGTCTTGTCATTTGTATCATCCACGAATTTTTGATTTGTGTAATGTAAAGGAGGTTTCTCCCTCAAAGAGGCATATTTCTAAGGTGTTGATCTATCTTTTCTATATTTGTTGGGTTGAGGGGGGCATGACCTAGGTTCGGAGTTATTTAGACAAACAAATCCCTACACTACTGGCCCTTTCGGCATCAGCCCGTGGAGCGTGGACTGGGGTCTCACTCGAAGTAGTATGGGGGGATGCTGGAACCAAGTTTCCGCACCCTTGAGATGTCTGAGGTGTTGATTTAGTCCAACTGTGCTTATCTTCGCGTAGGTTACTTCATGCACTATTCTAACCTTCAATACCCTCACGATATGTTATAATCACCTTTTGTGCAGCCCTAACCAGGGGCTTAGATGCTTTCACGCTGCTATGGCAACGAACTACACTATTTCCCAAACTACACTGCAAATCTTACTTATCTTCTTAAAGGTATTAGTTAACTTTGCGTAAACAGATACTCTATCTTGCATTCACTTAATCAACACATTCATACATATTCGCGCATCATATAAGCATTAAAAGTGCAATGTATATTCAATGTAACATATGCATAAAATAGGAAATAAATACGCAGAATGGATATGAAACTTCTCTTTATTAATGCTCCAACTGTTACAGACTCGACTCGCCCTGCGCACTCAGTTGCAGGGGTCCGCGCACTCAGCTGCGGACTACTAGGCCTCTGCGCACTTAGCTGTAGAGCCTTCTCCTACTCTATGACCCAAAACTAGACTTTACACTTCAGATATGACTCAACTCTTCATCCTTAGATCTGTGTCTTAACTACTTAGAGCCTTACTCTATTTATACAATCCCATGGTCCGTGGACCATGGGTAGATCTCTACAGCTGACATTACAATAACAAAATTGAGGGTGGACAACCCTATGACTCTTTTACAAGCTATGCACTCTGCGCCCACAAAGTGCGGAGTCTTTACATTAAAGTTACCAATTTTGACCAAAATCTAGGCTCTAAGCCCCAAAACTTCCCTTGGGGGGTCCCACGCCCAACAGGCCCCCAACACAACATCGTGACTCGCCCTCGAGTCACTCTATTTGTGCGAAGACTTCTCAATTCTGCCTGGATTGTTGCAAGATCGATAGTGCACTGAGCGGCTGCATGTTGTACCTCCTCAACTCATTGTTCAGACCCTGCTATAGGTGAACTGCTACGTTGAACCTTTTCCTATGTTGCCTGCAGCTGCACGAGCTTTGCTTCAATGGAGGTTGTAACGATGTACGCCGAAATCAATCCACGGCTATAAGTGTGCCTTCCAAACGACTTCCTTATGTCGAGTAACATCTACCCGTTCCTTAAGTGCTTTCACCTGCTGCATCCTCGCAAGCCTCTGTGTAAGGGAAACTGTTTGCACGGTCCCTTTTACTTCGTCGTATTTCTGCTATAGCTCACGCACCTCTGTCTCTAGGCGCTGTATGTTCGAGTCCTCCTGCAGAGTGGTGAGAACCTCGAATGACTGCTCGAACAACTTTTTGCAGTTTATCACTGCACTGTTAACCTCCGTTATGGCTGTTGTAATCGTACTGGCGCACTGTTCCTTAACTTCTGGCGAAGTTGAAGGTTGCACCTTAAATTGCAGTTCAGCTATCTGAAGGTTCAATTCGAGTTGAACCCTAGCCATCTCTTCCTTTGCCTCACGCACCCCTGCTGCTAGCTTCCAGACGCATGCCTCCACTGGCTCTTCTGCTTGGATGGCCAACTCTGGGACCATCTGACAGGCTTCCTTAACCACCTGTACTAGCTGTATGTTCCGTGCCACTACCTCATCATACTGCAAGCTAAACTGTTCAATGTTGATGTGCTGCTCGCTCATTACCTGGAGCACACGACCCTCCCTGGCTCGTAGTTCTGCAGTAACTCCATCCTGCAAAACATAGAGCGTCTCCCGAGGGAGCGCAACCATATTTATCCCGATTCCCTTCAGCCCGCTGACCATAGGCCTGTCGGCCTCATTTTCTGTAACTAGCTATCCCTCTAGTAGCACGATTGTATTATTCATTCGGGCGCGCAACATCTCCTCGGCCGCGACCGTGCCTAGTGCGAGGCTAGTTGACACAGTGCCAGCCTGTGGGGTGCGCACCTGCAACTCCTGTATCTATGCTTGGAGAGCCCCCAACACCATCTAGTGTTCCTCCGTGAACTGCTGGAAGGTCTCCGCGGTGACGTCCCTCATCGTCTCCCCAATGTTGTGCAGATCCCCCTCAGTGAGGGTGATTGGGTCGAAAGAAGTCTTTCAAGCCTTCGACTTCTTCTGCGGCCCTAGCTTCTCTCTTAGGTGGGGTTGTTTTAGCTGGGTGGACGCTGTCTGCGAGTCCGTGCCACCTTGCTCTGTATCTGTCTTCTATTCGGGCAAAGGTGACTTGTCTCCCTCACGCTCTTCCTCGGCTGCCTTCTGCTATTCTTCTGCCAGCTTCGTAGCGTCGCGTTCAGCCTGGGCCTTAGATGTTGCCGCTTTGTTCTTGCATTTTTTTGCCAGCTACGCCATCCGCAGTTTCACCCCATCCGTTTTTCTCTGTGCAGTGGAATTTTCTGCTTCCAGCGCGGAGCTAGTTGGAGCATGCCACTCCGGCAGCCATGATTCAAGGACAACAAAGGCGATGTCATATGTTACTAGGTAGGGTAGCTCACACCATGTCTTCGCGGGGTCCCTTTGCGCCTTGATGTAAATGTGATAGAAATCTGCCTTGAACTCCGTGAAGCTCTGCAGACTGTTGTAGACCGTGGGCGATAACCGCGGCTTGTGATTAATCCCCATTATGATGTTCATCTCCATGAACACCCAGAAGATTTTACTGTCCCTTATTTGTTATGCATCTCGGGTTGCCCACAACGAAGCGTACTTTTCTGCCTCCGGAAGGTCCTGCGTGATCGCCGGGAACTGGCTGCCTTTAGGCAATTCCCATGCCACTAGTACTATGGACAACAGAAGCCAGGCATAGTGAAAAGTCTTCCCCTACTCTTATGCCTCGTGACGGTTCTCAAGGAACTCTCCACATAAGTAGTTTACTAGACCCCTTTTGCGCATTGCATTTCAAGTTCAACCACCAGTGCGGGCACCTCATCCGTGCGACACTTCCGTATAACCTTCCCTGCCAATATCTACGTCGCAACTTTGACCACAGGGTTATTGATGCTAGAAATCACATATCCTCTCTTCTTCTTCTCCAGCTTGAACTTCTTCTTCATGGCCTTTGCGATGGCCGAATCATCACTCTCACCCCTTGAGATGTTCGATGGGTCCTCCCCTTTGTAAGGGAGTCGGGTAATTCTGTGAATCAAGTGGCCTGTGATGGGGATGGGCTCCTCTAGCCATAAGCACCCATCATGCACCAAGAAGAGTAGCTGCCTGATGACAAAAATGGTCACTGGGGTGCGATGGTAATGCGGCACCCAGAGCAGGTTTAACAATCCTGCCTTTTCTACACCTCTCAGCCACTTACGCGGCTCCAACTGTATGACTTCAGCCAGCGCATCTTTCCTTTGGCGCATTCGCTGTGTGGTTGCCAAATGTGGGAACTTCTCGTGGTTTGTGAGATCTCAGTCTTCAAATTTTAGTATAGGAACTCGCCCCAAGTGCGCTCCTTCGAAAATGATGTCGTCAGGGAGCAGCGGAGTCTACAGAGAGCTTTTTCTCTCATCTATGTCTTTGGGCACCTTTTCTTTACCCTTCCGCGAAGGAACATATGCAGGCAGCCTGGTAAGAGGGTCCACACCCTAGGTGTCAACCTCCATTTCTACATCCTCCTCCTCCTCTACTAGGATTTCTTCAAATTCTTCCTCCTCATCGGCCTCCAAATTAATAGCCTTCCCCTTTTCTTCCATGGTAAGCTTAGTCCTTAACGGGTTCCTAGGGGATACGCGCACTGGTACCATAGCCTGCTTGTCTTTCTTGGGTCTCGGTGTGCATGGCGATTTAGGGATTTTTGCGACTATCCCGACACTTTCTGGGACTTCTACTTCCGTAATGGCCTATGTGGCTTCCTCAACGGTCATTACTCTGGTATCCATGGCTTCCTCAGGTGCTACCATAGTGATATTCCATAATTCTCTTAACGGCTCGGGTAATTGCTCAAACAAAGAATTCGCCTTTAGAAGATCGAAAAGATTTGGGTTCATGAATGTCTGTGCACGCAATAACTCAGTATTCAAATTGCCAAGTGTTGTTTGCTGAACAACCCTTTGTAATTTATAACGCCTTTTGAATTTGAATTCAACCGTTCCCCCCACATTCGGTCCATTAATGCTCGATTGGCAACAGATTTTCAAGAATCTAGCCCATAAAATTTGCCTTAAATTCTTGCCACCCGCTCCATTTGGTCTCTAATCAAGCATCACATTGTGAATAATGACTGTAACGGTCACTTTCCAGCTGACCTGCGCGACAACGTAGCTACCCTCGCACTATCGCAGACCTTGTGACACTTCGCCACTACGCGTAGTCCTGACATCGCGCAGCTCTCGGGAAGAGTAGTTTTGTCCCGCACCTCCTTTCAGCTACTTGGAACGCTAAGACTGTGATTCTGTTAGCTAGTCAGATGGCCGAGCCCCCTGTGTACACCTTCAAACAACTGTCATTAACTTTTCCTGGGAAGAGTTCTCCATTTAACTTTAGACCAACTGTACCGCACCACCATCTGTGATCTCCTTAATAACATATGGTCCCAGCCAATGCATTCTGATATTCCCTAGGAATTTATTGATTTACTATCATACAAAAACACCAAATCATTCACCTTAAAGATGCGCATCTTAATATGTCGATCGTGCCAAGCCTTTTTGTGCTGCTTTTGTACCTGCTAGTGGAATCCAACCAAAAACTGTTCTTCTTTGAGCTCCTCCAACTATGCGAGCCTCTCCTCCAGGGCTCTGTGATCCGTCATAATTGTGAGCATTGCTATGCGCAGACTAGGCACGATGTATTCCATAGGCATTACAGCTTCCACTCCATAGACAAGCCTAAAAGGTGTATGTCCTGTCAGTTTCTTGCATGTCGTTCTATAAGCCCATAATACCGTAGGTATGTGCAAGTCCCAATCACTTCGCTACGCATTGCATACTTTGCTTAGCGTGTGGCATACCTTGTTGAATGCTTTTGTGCGGAGGACCATCTGTGCAATTGTTCTTTCTACATAATGTCTTCCCAACATTAAGAGCCATTTTCACATCGGTCCCCCCAACACATGCTTATTGATCATACATTTCAGCACGGAGTTCATGTGCATCCACGTAGGTTGTTTTCCACATGCCTGCGCCCACCTGGCAAGATGCGTGCATGGATTATCCTGTCCATTGTACTTGTTTTCCAATCACACCCTAGGCTTTCCAAATCGTGTGCGCATCATTCCCCTACACTCGCGCCAGTCGTCAAAGCTCCCTTTGTGCGTACCCCACCACCTCGCGGGCGTAGCGTGTAGTACCTAGTCAAAGGCCTGGAAGCATTGCTTTTCCAACACCTCCCTTTCAAATTTATTCAAGAAGGTATCTATATCACTTAGACCATCATAAGTAGACAGGTCCCTTACTTCTATCGATGCAGCACAACGACCTTGTCATCATATTACAATTCAATGTAGTTACCTCATGTAACTGATTCTTTCATCGCTGTGTCTCCTCATCTGAATCCAAAGTACAAGAGCTTTTGCGCTCCTATGCAATCCACCCATCCACGGTGGGATTCACCCAGTCTTGGTTTTGCGCTATTATCTTATAGATGCAGTCCAAATCATCATCACTTTCATAGTCACACACCGACTTCGTATAGCACAATCCTTCAGCAGGGTCTAGGGGTATAATTACGCGTAGTGACTTCTTTTCAAAAATCATTTTTTGCTTTTTCAGATTAATCACCCTGTTCATGTCAGTGGCCCAATCAATTCCTAAGAGTGTGGGGTAGGGATTATTGTCATAAAAAATCTCTATCACTTCAAAGTTTGCCAGCGCACTTGCTCCTTCAATATCCACAGTTATTCCCTGCAATCACCCCATGGGTATTATTTTCTACTGGTTTTCCATTCTATGCTGAATTGGAGACCACTGTAGCGCAGGTTGGCCCATTTGCTCCCATGTTTGTTTCGGCAGAACATTTGCATCCGATCCTAAATCTAGGATGACTTGATCCATCTCATATTATCCAATCTGCGCGGTCAATCTCATTTCTCTTCCCATTCTTGTCTTATGTGTTCCGATCTTCCTGACTACGCGTGGTTCTCTTGGCGCGGTCCCAACACATCTGTTAATGAGTTCCTGTAACTCTTTTACCACCTTACTATCATGCAATAGCTTCATACATGTTTCCAGGAACATTGTGAGCATAGATGGGTCCATCTACAACTCCGATTTATCTTTGCTTCCGAAAGTGGAGTCATTAGCGAAGCTCTTCTTGGCTTCCAAGAAGGTTTCCAGGGTGCGCTCCAAATCAATTTTTGCTTATTTTGCCGGAGCTTTGTGAACCTAAGTACTATCTTCTGGTTGTTTTCCTTTTCGATTCCACTTCAGAGCGCAATGTTTACATTTGGTTATTCCTCATGCGGCTTAGACCTCATCATTTGCAAGTTTTGAGTCGGGGGAGGTGGTAGCGCTCCTTTGTCGCGTATCCTAGCTATCAGTGTAGGACAATCTTTTGTCTCATGATAAAACAAGTTGCAATACAAACACGACGGACGCGTTGGATTTGTGCAATCATGGGAATAATGTCCTGGTCCTCCGCAATTGTAGCATATCAACTGTTCGCGACCTCTTCTAGGTCCTCCTTCGCCTCGGCCTCGTCCGCGCCCTTGAAATCCTGTTCGCGCCATTCCTGCATTTTGGTCAAGGGGCCGTGTTTTGGCCTGAACTCTGTAGGTGGGAGTTCTATCCATCATTAACTCATAGCTTCTACAAGTGCGCTCATCATGTCCCACTAACCTACAAAAGTTGCAGAACAACTGTTGCGAATTTTGCGTATACTTTTGTAACAAGTGACAATTATTCGTGGCATGTTTTCTTGTTATTTGACAAATTGCGCACCACAAAGCAGGTGCTATGCTAGGTCTTGCTTGTGCTTCCGGTCTTAAGGGCATCGATCCTCCTCTTGTGAGGTAATTTGCGAAAATCAGGCAGTGGTCCTTGTCATGACCCTGACCCTTGCATTTTACACACCATACCTCTTCGCGCACTTCTAGTTGAGTTGTCCTATCCTGTTTCATACTCTATATCTCAAGGCATATATTATTTAGCTGCGCGTGGATTTGTTGAACTCCTAAGTTAGGATCCTACATCGGGGTCTCATGTAGCCTCATAGCAATCTCTAAGGCCTCTGCCTGAGTCGTTATCTTCTACTGTGATAACACACTTCTTAAATGTGGCATTAGCGAAGCTACAAACCACTCGCGATGTTGTCCATCCATCAGATTCATATTAGCTTCGTGAATCATACATTTTATCCTCTAATCTAGCTCCCAAGGAGTCTCGCCTGGTAGCATCATGATCTCTTTGAATCCAATGATCGAATGTGCTTCAGACTTCAGCCTACTAAATTCTCTGTTTAGCGCTGCTTGGATATCCGTGATTCCCGCATTTGGATTATCATTAGAGTGCTTAATAGACTAGGTCAACGCGCGGTCCTCCAGGGCGCTACCGGTGTCGCTTTCTTTATATTGTCATCTGTAACTCCTTGCGCTTCCCATACAACCCTTACCACGAACCAGAATTGGTCCAGATCCTCATTTCCCAAACCCTTGAACATAGGAAACTTCACTGTGCTTGCCATATTGAATCACGATGGTGGTGGAGGTGGTACGGGTGAAGATGGAGGTGATGGTGGTGAAGCTGGTGGTGGTGTGGGTGGAGGTGGCATTTGCGAAATTCTTTGCCTGATCAGATGGTTCACACTTCGCGATGAGAACTTTGCGAGCTCTTCCTTGTCCCCTCGTAGAGATGAAATCAAGGGGCTAGTTTCTGGTCCCTTATTTCCTTCGTTCCTGTAAGCTTTTCCACTTCGCGTAGCCCCAAACATCAAGGTAACTGCATAACCCTCTTTTCGCACAATAGCATTTTAATCCAAGTATTCAAAGACTTTACGTACTTACCTCGCAGTCCTTTGAGAAAGCGTTGCTCTGCCTCGCTATAACTAACTGAGGTGTCAACCGCGAACTCAGTAATGAATCCTCCTATAGTACGATCGAGCCAATGATCAATGACGCGCATGATATTATCCTCTGATGCTTCCAACCTTTGCACTAACTCTGGGGTACACACAATAGGACTGTCAAGTTTCCACCTTCCTTAGCTATCTGTTAGCTTCGTGATCCACTCGTATAGCTCAATAGGGAAGGACACGAAGAAGATTTCGTGGATCTCCTTGTACAGGTAATAGTCCAACCATTCTTCTTTTGACAATTGTGGGTTCCTTTTCTCCTGTGCTGCAAACATGTGAATTCTTCTGTCCAACCAGCCTTCAATTTCCTTCTTAGTTAGATTCCAATGATACGACATTAGACATCTCTATGCAGATTCCAGTCCCGGCAACTGAACCATTTGTTGGCTTGAGGGGGGCCTGACCCATTTTCAGAGTTATTTAGCCAACCAAATCCCTACACTACTGGCCCTTTCGTCATCAGCCGGTGGAGCATGGACTGAAGTCTCACTCGAAGTAGTGTGGTGGGATGCTGGAACCAAGTTTCCGCACCCTTGAGATGTCTGAGTTGTTGATTTAGTCCAACTGTGCTTATATTCATGCAAGTTACTTCGCACAATGTTCTAACCTTCAATACCTTCACGATATGTTATAATCGCCTTTCGCACAACCCTAACCAGGGGCTGAGATGCTTTTGCGTTGCTATGGCAGCAAACTACACTATGCCCCAAACTACATCGCAAATATTACTTATCTTCTTAAAGATCTTAGTTAACTTCACGTAAATAGATATTCTATCTTGCATTCACTTAATCAACACATTCATACATATTCGTGCATCATATAAGCATTAAAAGTGCAATGTATATTCAATGTAACAGATGCATAAAACATGAAATAAATACATAGAATGGATATGAAACTTCTCTTTATTAATGCTCCAACTGTTACAGACTCGACTCGCCCTGCGCACTCAGCTGCAGGGGTCTGCGCACTCAGCTGTAGACTACTAGGCCTCTACGCACTCAGTTGTAGAGCCTTCTCCTACTCTACAACCCAAAACTATACTTTACACTTCAGATATGACTCAACTCTTCATCCTTAGATCCGCGTCTTAACTACTTAGAGCCTCACTCTATTTATACAATCCCATGGTATGCGGACCAGGGGTAGATCTCTACAGCCGACATTAAAATAAAAAAATTGAGGATGGACAACCTTATGACTCTTTTACAAGCTACGTGTTTCGCGCCCACAAAGTGTGAAATCTTTACATTGAAGTTACCATTTTTGACCAAAATCTGGGCTTTAAGCCCCAAAACTTCCCTTGGGAGGTCCCGCGCCCAAATTTTTTTTGTGAGCTGGTTTCATAACACGATGAATTATCTTGGTGGGCCTATGTCCATTACTCGCACCACTATTGATCTGAAATTGATCGAAGGTGAGGCTTAGAGAGCCTCACCTCTCAGTTGGATCTTCCAAAAACTCGACTCAGAAACAAATGAATCACACACAATACACAAGATAAGATAAAAGACTAACATTCACTTGTATTATCATGAGGCTTGATAGCCTTTTTAAAGAGATTACAAATACATATTTAGAACTTGCCTCCTTTGTTGTGAGTTTCCAAACAGGAAAAAGCTAAATACATTATTTAGATATTGCCTTTCTTGATATAAGTTTCCTAGGACTAGATGTTTCCTTCCTCATTAGATGTTACCATTATGATTCAGGCAGTTTCGCTGCCCAATTGTCCTAATCTCCCTCAGTTCATAGGTGCCCTTGTGGCTTATCGCGCAAATCCAACTACACCACCTATCACACCTGCATTAAGACCTAGACCTGCCTTCTCCCTATAACACTTAATCAAGGATGGTGGAAAGGAAAAAAGGAAAAATCCCATGTCATCATTAGTCAATTGTTACTTTGTTTGCACTGAATCATTTGCAGAAGTAGATGAAAAAATTACATACATTTTTTTTAACAAATATATCCATTAGGCACAATGTTTGTTTATGCATGTACATACTATTTCCAGTTTGAAGAAGTACATAGCTCCGTTTACATTGATTCTTTCAAAAACCATTCCCTTTGGAGGTGATATCTTAGATGTAAATTTTATCCATGTGGCAAATATAACATGTTTGGATGAGAATAAAAAGGAGGTTTATGACTTGAATGGAGAGCTTCTAATACATACTAATGGCACTGGATTTATATCTGAGGATTTGACTTCACAATGCCCAAAAAATGTATTTTAAGGAAAACATTTAAGTAATCAAATTCTAGAGGCCTGCCCCTTAACTCAAGCTCAGGAGGGATAACACCATAGGGCACCTTAATAAGCCATCGATGTCAGCATTGAGCACTGGTGTTGATCTAGAGGTCTGCAGGACCTCTGAGACAGAGCCATGGTCGAAATAACCAACTCAGGGAAATTATGGCCAGCTCGAGACTTACTCTTATGACAATCATAAATATCCTCCTCTGATTCATTACTTAAGGTAGGGTAAAGATCCCTTAATCAAGCCATGGTAGAGATTGAAGGCAAGATCAATGTAGCACAGGAGGTCAAGCCTTAAACTTATAACGAAAATTTGGCAAAACCTTGCACCGATCCAAACCCTAGCCGTGGAGACTCTTCATCAGTGCAGTCTAATTTTTCCTTTAAGATAATTGGATGAGGAAGTGACGACGTCGCCTAGAGGTACAAACTTCAAAAGATTACCCCAGAGGCTTGTGTGGCGCAACTATGGGATCGATCGGGATGCTGTCAGCTGGGATGATGATGTAGGAGCATGAGGCTTAAAGACAAAATGCTTCATTTTGTTCCAAAAATCCAAAAAAAGTTTACAAGCAAAGGAGTGGGATACTTTAGCTGTCAATTCACAAAGTTTTCTAGATAGGAATTGAGCTAGAATATAGGTATTTGAATGATTTTATAATTAATCCAAGTAGTTCAGACTTAGTTGAGATTCTCAAAGAGAATATCAAGCAGTTTAGGTATTTGTCTAGGATTAGATAGATTCGATCCATGGATTGAGGATCCGATTGTTGGATGTAAAGTATTTATGTAAGTTTTGAACTATTGTAAGGGGATTTGGCCGGATTTTGGTTATGGAGAATTAGATTGTAAAATAATTGGCATATCTCTATATTTCTATATATTTTATGCGTGGAACGTTAAATCCCAGAGGTTTAGATTCCTTCGAAATATCTCTGTGTATTGTTAATTTCCAGTTTGACCTTTAGAATTCGAGGATGATAATATAACTTTGTGTTATCATGATTAAAACTCTATTTCTGTGTGTTTGGATAATCGGGATATGTTTAAAAGAAATATAGTTTAACACAATCTAAACTTGGTGGGAGGCAATACTTGGCGGAACAGAGAAAAACCCGATAAAATCCGAGAGAGCCTAAGAAAGGAGCCTAGAACCATCCGATTGACATAACCATTAGATCTATGCCCATCACATGGTTAAAAAGAACAGGTGTTAAGAAGAAGAGCAATTTTCCAAGGGTGGTAAGTGGATTCTCGTGCAACCTCAAAATTGGAAGCGGTTTCCAGAAAATGGACCCGATGAAGTTATGAACCAAGATTTCATTGATTTGAAGTTAGGAGACAATCGGGCCGTCCGTTTAAAAGAGATCGGGCGCATATCACGTGGTTTAAGTGCACAAGACTTAATTCTAAATCGGACGTGATGAAGGTTTATTCAACGGGCTTAAACCCTCGTTGAATTCTGGCGATCGGAACCGTTCATTGGTTCATGATCGGACGATGATCGTGCGGAGAAATGCGTGCTGGTTAATGGCCTGAGCGGACCTGAGAAATTATAAGCTGGAGCTTTGTTTTCTTTTGGTTCCAAGTAAGTGAAGTTCTGCTATTTTCCAGGTAAAAGTAGCAATTTGGCTGTTTTAGTGGAATATCTAAGTTTGGAGGTGGATGACTGAAACTCCAAGGGAAATAGAAGAAGAACTTCCACCTGCACTTGAGGAGATCGTTTTAGGATTTGAACGATTATCCCTTACACCTGCAACCAGACCACCATTTGTGGTATTAGAGAAACCTACTGACATTGAACAAGATCTCAAGGATTATAAAAAGAAATCCCACATGGATTTCAGAGTTGGAGGAAGAGGTGGTGGTCGAAGAAGAGGAAGACCAGTTGCAAATGCTAAAGTGTTGGAAGCTATGCAACATATGCAAGCTAGATTGGAAGCAATGGAAATGGGAAGAGATGCAGATGCTGGAGATGTCAGTGAACCTGAAGTTGGAGCTGCAGAAGATGAGGAACCTGCAGATGTAACTCCTGAAATGAGATTCTTTAAGTTAGTATTGAGATCCACATCTAAGCCCAGACTTGAAGTTTCAATCTATACAGGAAGCTTAAGCCCTGAAGAATTGATAGACTGGATTAATGACATGGAGAAATTCTTTGACTATGAAGAAACAAAAGAAGGAAAGAAGGTGAAGTTTGCTGTCACAAAATTGAAAGGACATGCAGCACTTTGGTGGGATGGAGTGCAGGTAGAAAGAAGAAGACTTGGTAAACAACCAATTAAGAATTGGAACATAATGGTGGAAAAGCTGAAAAGTAAGTTTTTGCCAAGTGATTATCAACAAACATTATTTAGACAGATGCAGAATCTTAAACAGAGGTCTATGACAGTAAAGGAAGACAGAGAGGAATTCTACAAAGTGAGTATAAGAGCAGGACAAATCCAAGATACAGATGAGAAGGTTGCAAGACATGTGAATGGTTTCGGAATGGAGATTCAAGATGAGATAAGTGTACTGTCTCCTAAAACAGTAGAAGAGGCTTATCATATGGTATTAAAAGCTGAAGAAAAACTCATGAGGAAGCAGTCTGCCAGAAACATAGGTACTTTCCGAGGAAGGGGAAGTCAAGGTGGTAGAGGAAGGTCTACAATACCTAGCAATGGAGCTAGCAACAACTCAAGTCAGCATGCACACACAGGAGGTGATGCAAATGGCAGAGGGAGTTTTTCTAGAGGAAGAGGAGGCAGAGGCAAAGGAAGAGAAGCAAGATGTTACAGATGTAACAAGCTAGGACACAGAGCCTATGAGTGCCCAGAAAACATAGGAATGAATTAGAGGAATGCAATTGTTGCTAAGACTAAATAGGGAGTAGCAAAGGTAATAGAAGAAGAAAATGTACTAGAGAAAGGAGAGTCTTTGGTAGTTAATAAAGTTTTACTAAAGTTAGCTAAGGAAATTGTTGAACCAACACAGAGGAAAACCTTGTCCAGTACTGTGTGCAAGGTTCAAGGAAAGTGTTGTCAAATTATAATTGACGATGGTAGTACAGATAATTTGGTCTCCACAAAAGTGGTGGAGAAATTGAAATTGAAGACAAAGAAACACCCAACACCTTACAAGGTATCATGGTTTCAAAGGGGATATCAGTTGATAGTGAATGAGCAGTGTGAAGTGGAGTTGCAGTTGGGCAAATACAAAGATAAAATTCTGTGTGATGTGATGCCTATGGATGTGTGTCACATATTGCTGGGAAGGCCTTGGCAGTATGACAGAGGAGCTATGCATGATGGAAAGAAGAACACATACAAATTTAGCAAATATGGTATCAATCATACATTGCTGCCTATGGAAGAAGAGGATGTATCGAGGAAACCTGATCCAAAGACCCTTTTTTTGAGTGAAGGAGTATTTGCAACGGATGGAAGAAGATGAGGTAAGTTTTGCATTGGTTTGCAAAGCCAAGGTAATAATTACTTCCACTAAAGTTTCTGATTTACCAATTGAAATTCAAGAGATGTTGGACATTTATTGTGATATCATTGTAGATGATTTTCCTGACAAGTTACCACCCATTAGAAAAATCAGCCATCATATAGATTTGATTCCAGGAGAAAATATACCAAATAAAGCAGCTTACAGGATGACTCCCACAGAGAATTAAGAAATCAGGAAACAGGGTCAGGAACTGTTAGACAAGGGATTGATTAGAGAGAGTTTGAGTCCTTGTGCAGTGCTAACAATGTTGAGCCCAAAGAAAGATGGAGGCTGGGGAATGTGCACTGATTCATGAGCAATCAATAAGATAACAATCAGGTACATATTTCCTTTACCTAGAATTGAAGATTTGATGGATTATTTGAGTGGATCAAGATATTTT